>JAPYZF010000128.1:0-218602 GCA_030523045.1 Meteorus cinctellus
ATCATCATCATCATCATCATCATCATCATCATCATCATCATCATCATCATCATCATCATCATCATCATCATCATCATCATCATCATCATCATCATCGTCGTCGTCATCGTTATCATCATCGTCATCATCGTTATCATCATTATCGTCGCCATCACTATCATCATCGTCATCATTATCACCATCATCATCATCATCATCATCATTATCATAATCGTCGTCATCATTATCATCATCATCATCATTATCATCATCAAAACCTGCGTATCAAAGTATGAGATGTCATAATATTCTCGCGTGCGCGCCTTCTTTCAATAAGAATCAAGATGAAAAACAGCGAATGAAAAAGAAACGAAAACTAACAAAAATAAAATATTATGACTCCGAACGCGATTTATCAGCCGCTGGAGGAGTGTGTGTGCCCATACGCGAGACGGCTTCATTTATCGTGAACAGCACCTTATTTGTAGTTATATTATATTACACTACTAGTAAATTTTGATTTTATTTCTAATTTGTAGCAAGCGAAATAAGGCGCTATAAAAAGTTTCGAGTTGTGTTAAGAACATGCGAGAGATCAAGTGAACAAGAGAAAAGGTGCGAGATAGAGTGAGCCAGACAGACAGACAAAATAGAGAGAATAGAATCAGTCAATAAATCTTATAAGTGAAGGGTGATTTGTTGGGTCAATTTTTGACTGATTGTTGGCCGCATGTGTGAAAATTTGTGTATTTTCCTTTGATGGTACATCGTAATTGTGGAAGAATCAAACGCGTGTTTCGATGTCAGGGCGAACATTGTTTAAATCAATGAAAAAAAAGGGAAAATATTGAAGTTAATTAGATACTCACAATTATGTAAATTTCTCGTTAATGAATAGACATGGAAAAAAATGCAGTCAGAGTTCAACAAATGTACAAGTAGAAAAAATAGAATAACAAAGAAAAAACGGTAATGTGGTTAGTTTGACTATGAATATTTTTTCCAACATTTGATGTTTTTTGACATGATAATAAAAATAGAAATGCTTTGTTCTCAATGCTGCCCCTGGTTTAAAAAATATATATTCTACATGTATTGAATTATTTTCGCTTGTATTGATATTCGCGCGGATGTATCATAGAATTGGAGAACGCGCGCGTTTGGGCACGATTACGATTGCTTTATCATTGGACTTATGAGACGAAATATCAGTTACGATCGATATTAAAGTCACAAAGAACAGTACACCCGTAATAATAATCATCATTCTAGATGTTTCCTTACTTTTCTGTTCGATTAGCCATTCCAGAACTTTGCCCTCGTTCTTAAGATTACCTATAAAAGTCAGACACACGCACACATGTATAGAAAAATTGAAATTTCGTATGTAGTAAAATACTTGAGAGAAAACAATTTCCGATAATGGAAGTTTTTCTTCAATTTACTGGCAATGAAATTATTTTTGAATTTAATTTTTTATCGTGGGAAATTAAGGTATTTCGAAATCAATAAAAGTATATTTCCATTACTTATCAGGGGCATGCTGACCAGTTATTTCTCTTTATTTGATAGACAAAGAAAGAGTTTTCAATAAGTTGGATTCATATCTTCATTTTTTCGAAAGTAGTGTGATTTAATTTCTTCGTCTATCAATTTTATCATGAGCGTCTGTACAAAAGTTGACTCTTACCGTCATACATGATAGGAACTCCAGTCTCATAATATACAAGAGCCGGGAATGAAAATATGCCAATTTCTGCTGCAAGTTTAGCATCCTTCGATTTAACAAATTGTATTCCATGTTTATCCGTGTCGTCATCAATAGTTTCAAGCTCTTCAAGAATTTCGCGACATGTATCACAACGTTCGTCATCGTCATCTGCCAGAAAACAATTGGAGTTTTGTTATTTAATACATGAGTGTGAAGGAATATTTAAATATTATCGATCAGACTCCTATGTTGCTTACAGAAAAACACTGCAAGATGTTCAACGTCATTGATAAGAACTTGGAGTGTCTTTCGATCAACATTTTCAATGACGTCTGGAGTAGAGCGACGAAGTTCCAATACCCAATCGAGAATTTCCTCTTCGTGCATCATATCACCAGTATAAATTTGACGGAATTTGTGACGATAAAATGCGAGTGCTGGAAGCCCAGGCAAATCATATTCGCTCTCGATACCCTCGTCCGAAATTTTCACAAAGTCAATATTCTCTTCTTCACATTCATCATCAATATTCTCAAGTTCCTGAAGAATCTTTTGACTTTTCTTGTCACCCTCTTTATCTGGAAGTGGAAAATACAAAAAGTTGACGAATTGAAAACGGATAACAAATTTCAAAGAATTTATATATGAATTAAAAACAAGATGCTTTCAAGACTTACAGAAAAATACGACAACATGGTCATTCTCATCAAGGATATTTTCAAGCATTTTGGAATTAACTTCTTCAATTTTTCCTGGTATTTCTAATGTATTTTCATCAGTTAGCCATGACAATACTTCATCCTCATCTTCCACATCACCACTGTATATCAATGGTTCTTTATTTCTGAAGAATGCCAGTGTCGGGAAATTTTTAATGCCATTTTTCTTCGCCAATCCCATATCCTCAGTAGTGACAAAAATTATTCCAGTTTCGTCAAGTTCATCATCAATATTTTCTAGTTCTTTCAAAACAGTATCGCACTCATCGCCCTCGTCACACCGGCCACCTGCAAAGTATCAATAGAAACCCGCACATTCACCGAGTATTATTCGCCAATTATCAAAATAAAATAAACCACAAATACTTGCTGAAATAAACAACGACGTATTCGTGTTCTTCAATGAGACCGGATAGGATTTCATCTGTGACTTCTTCGATGGTCGCCGACTTTTTCTGTTCAATCAACCATCCAAGTACTTCATCCTCATTCAACAAGTCACCCTCATAGATTGCTGGGATTTTGTCTTCGAAGTATACCAAAGTTGGTAGATGATCGATACCAAAATCCTTTGCCTCAGCATCATTGTCTATTCGAACGATAACGATACCCTCTTTCTCAAGATCATCATCGATATTCTCTAATTCGTTTAGAATCCGCATATTCTGCTTGTCCTCTTTGTCATCTAGGGTACCAGGATGAACGTGAGTGAAGATGAACCTTGATGATGATGATGACGGATAATGATGGATTGAACCGACGACGTCAAAATTATGACTTACATCGGAATGTACTTACAAAACAATACTGCGAGATACGGTTGATGTTCAATTAATTTTTCCATCATTTCGTCAGTGACTTCAGGAATTTCGCGATGTTTCTTCTGATGCAATAGCCAGCCAAGAAGCTGATCCTCATTCATCAGATCACCTGCGATCATCAATATCAACAATACTATCGAATTGATTCACCTTTGTAGTTGTATCGGACCCCAATTACCTTCGTATACGTGTGGTATTCCCTTTTCGAACAGTACTAGTTGAGGAAGGTTATCAATACCGTACTCTTTGGCTTCCTCATCATCATCAATTTTAACAAACGCAATGTCATGTTGATCACAATCATCATCAATGTTCTCTAATTCAACAAGGACTTTCTGACTTTTTTTCTGATCCTTATCATCTGTTAAAATGTAACGATTAATTTTTCACAATTAACCATTGTTAATCAAAATCCTGAGAAGTTAAAATCATGAAGGAAAATTTACTCACAGAATAAAACAGCAACATGAGGCATCTTTTCAATGACCATATCAAGCATTTCATCAGTAATATCTTCAATTTGATCACTCGCTTGCTGTTCATCCAACCATTTAAGTACTTTCTGTTCATCCTCCAAATTGCCCTCATATAATGTTGGTATGCCTTTTTCGAAATACAAGAGTGTTGGCATTTTTTCGATACCATATTCTTTCGCCTCATCAACATTGTCAATTTTTACAAATACGACACCGAGTTGATCACACTCGTCGTCAATGTTTTCTAGTTCGTTCAAAACACGTTGGGATTTGCGGTCGTTATTGTCGTCTAAATTTAACAAAAGAAATATATTCTGTACTGCTCTAGTCTGGTATTAATTTTGATTGATTATAAATTGAATTAGATCATTGAGATATACTCACAGAAGAGTACGGCAATGGTCTTGCCCTCTTTCACCAGATGATCAAGCATTTCATCTGTCACATCTTCAATTTCATCTTTTTCCAATTGTGCCAAAAGCCATTCAAGAATTTCATCCTCATTTTCAACATCCCCTGTAATAGAATGAAGTGTGATAAATGGAAAATTAAACATTTTTAATCAATGATAAGGATAGTTAAAGGAATGATAAACTAAACAACATACCATCATACACATTTGGTATTTGTCTTTCGAAATAAACAATCGCTGGAATAGAATCAATTCCAAACTCTTTGGCAGCTTTTTTATCATCAATTTTGACGAATTGAATTCCATGTTTGTCACAATCGTCGTCAATTTTTTCCAGTTCTGTCAATACTTGCATCGAATCCTCATCTCCGTGATCGTCTGAAGAAATTATTTTCAAAACGCGAATGAGAAACGAACAGAAGCTTCTTGTTATGGACTAAGGGTATTCTCATTGTGTTTATATTGATCTTCCACACAAAAAAAATTATTACAACAACTATTTCTGGTACATTTGAATGAGAATACCCTCTCAATAAGAAAAACCAAATACACAACGACATACAGAAGAGGACGACGAGATTGTCCATATTGCCGATCAATGTATTGAGAGTCTTGGCAGTGACATCCTCGATCACATCCTCCTCGTCACCAGTGCTCTTATTCGAAACCAACCACTCGAGTACATCTTCTTCTTTACTGAGTTCATCTGCGACCAATTATTCATATAGAACATCAATTAATAAACTTCCAAGTATGTCAAATTTGTTGCAGATATTTTTCTGTAAATTAAATATTACTCACGTTCATAAATAATTGGTATTTGATGGCGATAATAAACCAATACAGGTAGTGGTCCCAAATTGTATTCTTCAGCAAGTTCTTGATCTGCAATCTTGACGAATCCGATTCCAAGTTGATCTGCCTCGTCATCAATATTTTCCAATTCCATCAATGCTTTGGCACATTTCTTGCAGTCTGGTTTGTCTGTCCCATTTTCAATCAAGAGATAATGTTAAAATTCTGTGGAATTTATTTTCAATATCAAATTCTTAAGGGTGTTATTGCATAAATATTTGATCCTTTTCTCTTCTAACTCCTACATGGAAACTAAGAAGCGACTAAGAGTGCGATTACTTTCATCAATACTAACTATATTATTATCAATTACAGGTGTCCAGTATTTTTTTAGTAGAAAAGGTTTTCTCTACTTTATTTTGGGTCTGCAGTAAAAATTTATATACAAAATGTTGCGTGGCATTTTAGTGAATCGATCAATGCCTATTTTTAGAGTTTATACTTACTAGAACCAGCACCAGCACACCGCTCTGTGTCGGGACCTATTCATATCAACAACACACAATACAAAAAAAAATACTTTTTTTTTCCCATTTTCAAATAAATATGTACAAAGTCGGAATTAATTCCGTGCATTGAGAACGGGGGTATTTTTTTTCTCTTATCATTCTCGAGTGGTATTATGGAATATTTATTTCTCATAATTCAAAATGTACCAAAAGGTATTTATAACACTTCCGGACATCGCAGATAAATTTAGCATGCACGTTGGAAAGTATTTGTGTTTTTTTTTTCCTCATCATTTCTTCTCTTTCACATTAGTGAAATATTAAACAAAAATTATTTTTTTGTTTCCATTCTCGCGTATGTACAGAAAGCTAATAAAATTTCATCCATATATTCTTTATATTGCGTTGATTATCAGCGCGTTCATATTATCACAAACGAAAAAAAAAAATGATATAAATAGTGGGAAAGACAAAACAAAACTCACAAAAGAGTACAGCAACAAATTCCGTGTCCTCGACAATTTTGCTGAGGATTTTTGAATTAACTTCCTCAATACGATCTGGCAAATCCATTGCTTCAAGGCTTGTTAAAAAATCCAAAACACCTTCCTCATCCATTAGGTCACCTGCATTGATGATTTATTAAAAAATAAAATTGAATGATGAAATGGAAAAATTAAACAAGAAAATAATGTTCATCCCATCCCATTGTTTTTCTTTCTACTTGTGTATTTTATTTATAGAAACATGTGTAATTCTCGGTTAAATGAGCTTCTCTCATATCCCCTGGCAAGGTTACCATTTCGGCTCGATTCCAATAAAAATCTCTGGCGGACTCGTGTAACCGCCTCCACATTAACGAACAGCCACAAAGTTATCAAGATTGCATTGTTGAAAGACAACATATTCATGAATACATATACAACTAAATCCAATGTTTCAATGTCATTGATAAGAATAATTGTTCATTTTTCACTCATCTACAATATCAACATCCCTCTCTCTTATCATTATCATTTCTCTTACCTTCATAGATGATCGGCTCTTTCTCCCGGAAGTATGTGAGTGCAGGGAAAGTTTTAATACCATAATGTTTTGCTAAACGTTTATCATTAATCTTAACAAAATCAACTCCAAATGTGTCTGTATCATCGTCAATTTTTTCCAATTCCGCCAATACTCTGTCACAAGTAATGCAACTCCGTGCGTCTGAAACAAGAACAATTCAAATAATTAGTATCATCCGAAATCTCAAGATTCTAAAAAAAGAAAAATGAATGAAAAGACACTTTGAACTGCTGATCATTCAACAAATATAATCCAATCCAAACTTATTGCATAAATAATTGATAAGCAGAAATAATATCCAATTTTTCTTTCCATCTTTCATCTGTTCGTTCGCCAAATTGATTTTCGAACACCTCTAACAATAAATTCGATGGCAAACTTGAAATTGGTTCATCAACAAATGTCTGCAATAGATGAATGCGTGATTGTTGCTTCATACTTCAACCTTGGTTCTCAATTAGCCTGTAGTTCGTATAAAAAGTGGAAATGAGTGAAGAGCCAGGTGTAGGAAGGAAATGGGAACTGAAACACATTTCAGCAATGTAATCTGACATGAAATATCGATTGAAGGGTTACACTTGGTTGTAGTCAATCAAGCCACAAGTACAACAATTTTCCAACCATGTAAATGTGTCAAAAAAATCGTTGGTCAGTAAATATTGTGTGTTGAGGAACAACGAACTGTATGATTCAATTAGCCGTTGTGCTGCAAATATTGTATCGAAAACAAATATTGTTCGAATGACTGGTTTTGGCTTTAGAATAAAATGATGAACAATTGAAATATTTCATCAATGGATTGGTGAATAACAATAGAAACAAAATCTTCAAACTTCAAAAACGCTGTCGTGATTCGGTCGTTGCCAGTATCTCTCTTGAGAGATGATTAAAGACAGTAGTTTGGTGTTGGGTTACCAAAAAGCTACCGAGGATCATCTCACATAAATGCTCGTGCCAAAAGCTTCATACCAATCCTATCTTACCTATCACTCGAAGTATTCATTTAATGTTCTCTCTCCAATTTGAGAATGTTGATCTTTTTTCAAAAATACGTAGCATCTATCAGCATTTGATCGCCTCTGCCTTTTCATGCTTTTTTCTTCTTTTAAATAGCCGTCCACCTATACCTATCTACAATTCGAAATGTTATCGCACGCGACCGTGGAGAATAGCGTGGCAGACTCGCGCCACGGCCCGCCAATTTAGGCGATGTCGTTACTGAGAATAGAGCAGGGAAATAAGTTCAGGGGGAGTTGCGTTAGTAAGAAAGAGAAAGAGCGAAATGACACGATTGAGAATAGAGGTAGAAGAGAAGAAGAGTGTGGAAGCAAAAAAGAGAAGCTGTTGTCGAGGGCGTGATGAGAAGAGTAGAAAACATTCACCCACTCATGTATATTTTCTTCTTTTCCACATTTCACGTTCGCCTCAATTTTTTCATTATCCAAATAATATTACGAATATGTTTGTAATACGGCGCTCAATATTATTATTCTCTTCTTATCCAGTCTTTGTTGAAGTTGATGATACGAATTAGGATTGAAAAAACTTTTAAATGCTGATTCACTAAATATTAGCAGTTGAAGTTACAACATATGATAACAGTCAGCGTCAGAATATTGTAATGATGAAAGATAACGTTATTGTTGTTTACATGATTTTTTTTTCTATAAATATTATGTTGATGTTAGAAAAGATGGCAGGATATTTTGGATATTTTAATCTGAATGAATTTTAAAAGAAGCTCAGGGTTTCAATCTCGAAATTACACATTCGAAACTTGAATTGACTTTCGAGTGTGTCAATAACATGAAGATTATAGGAATAGTGATAAATGGCACTATTTTATGCGAGGTCATCTGAAAATCTGGAGCGCGTCCAGATTTAATTAAGGTCATATGAGAACAATCAGTTAGGCTGAATCGAGGGAATCCCCGGAGAGTTTCTGTGAGGAAGTTCTTAGCATGTCTTACGAAAATTAGCAGCCCTGCTTATTCATCTGTCGTTCGTCTGCTTGTCTATGGCAATTACCGTGCAAATGTTTGTTATTTCAGTGACGCAAGTATATAATGTGTGAAGATACTCAATATTTTGCATTTGTATTTTTAGGCACTTTGAAAACATAATAATATAATCAATTGAATTATGAGACTGTGCTGGATTTAATGTCAGAGACGAACATCACCCACACATTATGTCCCAAATTCCAAAGAATTTTATGTTCTAAAAGTTTTAAGTCAAATAAATTTTTTTACAAAAATGAAGACATTATATGTTGATACGAAGCAGTGGACAGTTTTAGATTTCGCCATGATGAACATTTGTAACCAGGTAATTCAAGTAGATGTGGATGATAAGTAAAAAAAGAAACTTGTGTATGACCGTTGAAAGTTGCACAAAGAAAAGAAGAAGAAAAAACGAAGTGAATTTATGGTGTGTGTAGACGACCAACGACAGAAGTTGGTAGAGTCCGTTGTGGACGTGGACTCGTTCTGGAAATAGTATCGTGTCGTTATGTGTGTAAGCTCTCGTTGGGTTCTGCACGTAATGTCGTCAAAATAATTCATAAATTTGAATTGGTACCATGTTCATTTTGATAGTCCATTGAAAAGTTGTGAGAAACTATGGGAGGGAAATCGGAAAGAGAAGAAATTAGTATTATTCAAGATATGAAATGTATAAATGATTTTTTTTCTCATTCCTCGCTTATCTCTTTTGTTTCAGTGAAATTTTTTGAATCCTTAGCACAAAGCCGGCGAACTTTGCAATGGCTACCTGTTGCAGCAGATTTGAATGTGTATAGACGACGATGTGTTGCGAGATGATGCATCCCCTATCATTTCTCATTGTGAGTGCAAGAGGAGAAGAAGAAAATGAGGAAAAAGACGAGGATGATGTTGATGACGATGATGAAGAAGATGGGAGAATACACCGTCGTGTGTGCTGAGCCAAAATAACTCGCGGGTATGTGTTATTCTAAAAACGGCGCAGGCCAATGTGTCGATCGACTACTGCGGCGTCTAGTGAGCGTTCTGATTTAACTAAAATTCTCTATGCAGAATCTGTACGATGAGCCCAGCGGATGTTCATCAAGTCTCAAGTCAAACATAAAAGAGATGTGTTCTTGCCAGCAAGAGAAACGAACGAGACGAAGCAAAATGAGAAAAGTAAGAAGTCGTTCTATGTTCTGTGTGAGGGAGAACATTTGTAATGAGAATACATTTTTCAACTCAATGACTTGTGTGACAATGATTATGCAATGGGTATAACCGCATGTTTCCCAATGCCATCACGTGTTATGCGTGAACAACCGATCAAAATGATGTGTGAAATAGAGACACAAATGAAATTATAACAACCAGGATCGAATTCACACGAATAAACGTCGACTTACACCAATACACAGCGACAAAATCCTTCTCATTGAGGATACGTTCAAGTTGTTTAGCCGTGACCTCTTCAATCACTGGCTCTGCCTCTTTCGTTTGATGATGTCCTGATGATGATGATGATGATGATGATGCGCTGTTAGATTTAGCTCCGCGCGTGACACTTGCATCGTCCTGGCGTGTATTTTTGGCTCCTTGCACCACGCCGCAACATCCAATTATTATAAACACCAGGACACCGAGAAGAAGAAGGAAGTGATAGGCACTTTTTGGCCTCGGCATCGCCGTGCGCCAAAATCGGCACCGCGTCGAACCGTCGTTCGTCCTCGACATCGCCGCACTGACTGCGACAGTTATTTTTGATTTTTCGGACAGCGTCCGTCCTAGCTGAAGTATATGAGCTCGAGTGATCTAAAGCGCCGCCGCGGGAATAGACTCCCCTCGGATATAAGAAAGAACGGGAAGATGAGCGCATTGGAATATGATGATGTTGATGATAATCATCTTGATGGTATATATAAACACACATCAACATTACATCTCTGTACATATATATATATATATATATATGCATGTATATCGATTTTTCAATATATACACATATCAGTTGACTCGAATGATTCTGATATTTTTTATGCATTTCCATCTACGGATGCGTGAAATTTCTCTAATTTATTTTTATTTTTAAGTTACAGAAATGAAAACACATGTTTCCCTATACAATCTTTAATTTGTGATTCTATCAAATTAGAGTTGTTATCATTGCCTTTTGCCCAATAATATTCGAGTAAATATCCCGTTATGCATATATTTTTCGATAAATTGTTTCAATATATACAGAGAGTTTCTGACGAAGAGTGAAACGAAAAACATATGAGATATGACAGTTTTTTTAAATAACAATCGCAAATGTGTGTGAAATACAAATTTTTTTTTACATAAACATGGGCTTACGTCAGACGATGAGAGAGAAAGTATTCTATGTATAAATAAATAACCACTATCGATATGTAAACCATTATTTAATTTATTGAATACAGTACATAGTTTGATGAAGATTGACGTTGAAATTTGGGAAATTTCGTTTATTCTAAAATGCAAAAGGAAATGTCCAGTATTGTTGTTCAATGCCATTATATATTTTCTTTTTTCCACGTCAATGCTTATTTTCCAACACGTTGGATAATTGAAAATAAATCATTTGGGAAAACGAGTCAGTTCAATCAAATCTCATAACTGCTGGTATCGTTTTTTTTATGCAAGCGGAGAGTGCAAAGCACGGACGCTATCAGGAAGATAACAAATTTAGCAATGTAAAAATTTGCTTGTTCATTAGCAGGTTATGTAATTAATCATTATGTGTTCTTGAAAAAGGTTAATCAGTAGACTGGGCACGTGGACTTGATTTTTTATAATCATCACAGTTAAATAATACATTCGACAATTTTATTACATTGTGTATTATTTCACGTAATATTTATTACTTTTGTTGACTATGTAAGCGCGTATGTTGGATGGAGGGATCGGCTTGAGCAGGGTGCATAATACACTTTCAAGCATCTTGTACATTAGTCCTTATAAATTCAGTTCAACGTGAGACGCCATAGAGTAAGCAGCGCTTGAAGAATGGACATTATAGTTGTTGGTGGTGGTCTGGTACTGTAGAGCTTTGTTGTAGTTTCTCATATTGTTCTCACATCGCTATTATATTAACACTAAAAATTTGATTTGTTGTTTTCATTGTTTCAGGTCGGTGGACTTGCGGCGTGTGCCCTAGCTAAACGTGGTCATCAGGTTCGCGTTTATGAGTACCGATCTGGTAAAGATTTATCAATAATTGGAAAATTCAATTGCAACTTGAATGACATATATAAACATTATCTGATTAAATATTCATTTGTTAATTTTATTTATGTTTGTGACATAGATATTAGAGTGGAAGAATCTCGTGGACAAAGTATTGATCTTGCATTATCGGTACGTGGTCGTGAAGCTCTGAAGCTTGTGGGTCTTGAACAGAAAATTGTTCATGATCATGGTATTGCCATGAAAGGTAGGATGCTTCATACAAAGGATGGAAAAGTGAAAGAAATGATATACGACACTGTCAAGAAAAATGTGAGTTACATTTGCAAATTTGTCTGCTTTCCTTAAGTTTCCATTGACTTGTAGCCATCATTTTTCAATCTTATTCATTTCTCGAATATTTGTATGAACAATAATTTTGAAAAACTTATGGAACGATTAATTGATGATTGCTTGCAGCGAATCATGAATATTTATGACCTGTTAAGATGACGATTATGTGTGTTAAGTTTCCCAATGTGTGCGTAAAGAGTTAGCTTTTGAAGAAGAGAAAAGAAGTGAAATATTCTATCATTTAAAACAATCTTTAAACTATGAAATTTTAATAATCCTAATAATTAACATATGTGCAGGGCCTCTATTCAGTCAGCCGCAAGTACTTGAATCAAGTTCTTCTCGATGGTGAGTATACTGTAAAAAATCACATTATGCTAACAATACATGCTTGATGGAAAGATTCGATATCATACTAAAATCCGACGCTAGACGTTATTCATTTTGTCTGTGGAATAATTTTATATTCTGTCGACTAAAAAAAGAAACACAAGTTACAATACGAAAGACACGAAGAGAGTCGGTGTCGTCTTACTCTAGGGAGTGAATAAGCCACAGAAGTGCAGTGTTACATTTCCACCTTTCTTTTTCTCCTCTCACAGAGTAATTGACATATATGTTAAGTCTTTCAACATAATCCAAAATTTTCAATTCATGCAACTCGAACATGAGTGCGACGTTTGTATACAGATACATTTATGTCTGCATATACAATCGAACTAAAATATAAAATTAATGTAGTATTGACATGAATATCTTGTTACACATTGGTATAAACCGCACTCTCGTATCATATGCCATGATTTTCATCATTCGTAATATACTTTGAGTTTTTAATTTTTCTCTCACGAATCACCTATCATATTTCTATTTTATTTTTCGTGCACCAAAAATTAACAGCTGCTGACCAATATGATTCTGTTACGCTGATTTTCAATCAAAAGCTTCTTGAAAGTGATCTGGAGAATGGAATCCTCAAATTTCTCAAGTAAAGTCAATTATGTTGAATATATGTGATATCTTCCAGACAATTTGAAATCTCAACCGAAAATAATTGGAATATATCATCTTTTTCTGTCTGCAGTACTAAAACACAGGAAATATCTGAAGTTAAAGCAGAATTTGTTATTGGCGCTGATGGAGCCTTCTCAACGGTAAGAAAAATGATGATGAAACAGCCGGGATTTGATTTCTCACAGACATATATTCAACACGGCTATGTTGAGCTCAATATACCTGCTCGGAGAATTGACGAGAAACATCCAGAAAAGGGTGTTGAGGTAATATTACAATGTTTATAGATATTGCAACATTAAATAATCAAATGCACGACATGAAAATTTCATGATATTTTAATTATTCTTTTAATAGTTCTCGATGAGTCCGAATCATTTACACATTTGGCCACGTGAGACTTTCATGATGATTGCAATGCCAAATGACGATTTTACATTTACTGGAAATCTCTTTGCTCCACTCGAAATTCTGAATGGTCTAGATACCCCAGAAAAACTTATCAACTTTTACGAGGTTCAGTTTCCTGATGTTTTACCATTGCTTGGCAATCATCAAGTGTTGGTCGATCATTTTTTTTCGGTTAGACCAAAGCCACTCATCTCCATCAAAGCAAGCCCATATCACACAAGCAGGAGTCTCATTCTAGGTGATGCTGCACATGCGATGGTCCCATTTTATGGCCAGGGAATGAACACTGTCAGTATTTTTTCACATGTATAGAAATGAATATATCGAAGCATCATTCAGGGAAAACTAAACATCTGCTTTATGTTTGATAAAAAGGCGTTCGAAGACGTTTTGATATTGAATGAGCTCATGGATCTATATGATGAAGACATGTCCAAAGTATTACCTGCATTCTCAGAACGACGTATTGCGGATGCTCATGCTATTTGTGATC
Organism: Meteorus cinctellus; assembly: GCA_030523045.1. Taxonomy (NCBI): domain Eukaryota; kingdom Metazoa; phylum Arthropoda; class Insecta; order Hymenoptera; family Braconidae; genus Meteorus; species Meteorus cinctellus. Next base: position 13,934 of record JAPYZF010000128.1, read on the forward strand.
TTGCTATGTACAATTACATCGAGGTAGATCCACATTATGCAGTCACCGTTCTATTTATTGAATCGTATCTGTATAAACTCGAAATTCAATTTCATTATGTCATAATCCAGATGCGGGAACTTGTAATGAAGAAATCGTTCATCTTTCGTCGAAGTCTGGATAATTTTTTGGCAAGAGTCTGGCCTGATGGTTGGCTTCCGCTTTACTCTTCTATCAATTTCACTCGTATGGGATTCACTGATTGTATTGCAAATCGCTCTTGGCAGGATAAGGTAAATACATCTCTTTTTTCAACCAGTTGCAAATGATCGATTTTGGAACAGAGATTCTGATTATCAAATCTTTCATTTTACAGATTATTCGACGTAGTTTATGGTGTTTCGGAACTATAACTACACTTGCAGTTCTGATTGCATCGACTAGTATCGGCAGTACCACATAAGTATATGAAATTTTATAGTAAATCATTCCATTCCATTATATCACATACAATACTCAGATACAATTAGGAGCCATGAAATTTCATTAGATGTTAAAAGTTAGCAATGATCTTTATTACAATATTAAGCTTATTTTTTCATTCAATTTATACTTAGAGCAGTCTGACTGTAGGGATCACTCCGATACAAACCAATGTTAGAGTATAATTAATCACTAGATCATTTTAATCACCGTGACTATATATCTCTGATTGCAAGCGTAGAAACGAAAATACTTATCGATATCATAATAACCAAATCTCTCATTCTTTATCTTCAAAACGAAGATCGAGAAGATTGATGTACAATTGAAAGGATGCACATTTCGTTATAAAATCTCTATTCAAAACGGAGCTTTCTTATTTAATGTTATCGCTTTTATTCGATAACGAGTTTTGAATTTTCAGGATTCGTCAAATATTTATACTTATGTGTTTCAAAAAGTTCAATTAATTTGTTCTTAAATATTGCATGGTACTCCTCAACCTGTTCTTTAGTTGGTTCGGAAGTTTTTGGCACTTCGATTGGAGCCCCAACTGTAAATGGGAATTAATTGTCATGAATATTCTTTGGAAATTCAGGAAGGCTCAAAATTTAAGAAATACAATTGCCACAACTTACCAACAACTGTGACGGGCTTTCTTCTGGGCACAAGGCCAAATGTGTATTGAAAAAGTCCTCTTCCAATGAGAAGTACCGGGCTCACTCCCGTCGTTCTTCGGAATATTTCTTGTGCTTTTGATAAATAAGAGTTTTCTCCACTGTGAATTTGATCGTATAAATCAGTCTCACCAAAAGAAAAGACTGGAACCAATGGCGCTCTGTCAATCGATTGAAGAGAGAACATACTTGATTCATATGGACAAAACAATAGAATAACTATTGATATTGAGCTATCTTGGTAATTCTCACCCTGTCCTCAGAGCAATTCGTACAAAACCTTTCCGTCGATTCAAAATAATATGGTATGTTGATAATTTACATTTCAAAGATTCAGCAGCACCACCAACAACCAATACAACTGCATTATTTAATTGGTTCAGATTTTCATTCTTGTTAGGATTACTCAATAACCATTCGAGACTCTCACAACTCGATTCACACGCACCTGAAGATGAAGAAAAATCAGTTTCGATTATTAACATATTATTACACGTTTCATTTGTATTGCAAAATATTTTTTACGAACCAAATCCGTACGTCAATTCACGAAAGAATGGCGCGATAAAGTGTTGACGTAGCGTGACGATTCTTGGTTCTAAATTTGGGAAAGTTTCTGGAAAACCAGCTGCGTCAGTCGCAAATGCACCAAAAGCACCAGTTGCTAATATACCGTGGGGGAACGAACATAATAAATAATTCCTAGATGGATCGAGATCAACAGTTTTAATGAGTTTCAATGGGAAATAATCACAGAAATATCGCCACCATATCGAATTTCTGTTCAACCGGGTCCATCGTCGCCTTAACAGTGCAGAAGTTAACTTATAATCAATTGTCCTCAACGAATAGAGTAGAGAAAGAAAAAAAAATGGAAAATATTAACTCACCCGCGGCCACCTTTCTTACACGTGTCTCTATCAAAATATATCCACCCCAAGTAGATGAATACAAAATACCTTATCCATTCAGTGAACACAATTAAATAGACGGAAAAAAGCCACCCAACGAGTCCACCAAAACCAAGAACACAAATCCATGCGGCAGCAGCCAATGTTTGAAGTCGTCGTTGCACTGGTACTCGAAGAGGTGCAAACTGAACGCCAAAGAATTCCATGGCGCAATCAAAGGAAGTACACGTTGCTTTATCTTTATTCGAATAGTTCTTCAGAATAATGTGCTGCAAGTGTGTGTTCTTAGAAGATTTCAAATTAGCATTTGAGTATAGTCCTCAATGAAAAATCAATGTCCACACTACGAATGTATAATAAAAGTATAATGTTAGAACTCACTACATTTATTTATGAATGCAAATTGAAACAATATTTCTGCACATTGGATCATAAAGATCAAAGATTTTTCTTTCCAATGAATTAATTTACAAGCATGAAACTATACGATTGAGGTGAACGATGATGCGATGAAACATGTGGTGTTCATTGACTAAATCGCGCGGCAAAAGACATTTTATCTGTAGAAACAATTTAACGACATTTGTTCCATCTAGTCGTAATGCGCTGTGGATGTGTATGATAATGAGATAAGTATACGTGTGTAAAAAGAAGGGGAAGGCGTATGAACACATTTCGTAAATTGTCATGTTTTAATACCAGTGGGACATCAGTGATAACGAAACAGACACAAAATTGTAGATTATAGAACAAATTGTTAAAAATGATGATTGACATCAATGTCCAACCAAAGTCACATCACAACTCTCACAAGCATCTTGTTATCGAACTTTGGATTGCGGTACAATTCTTTCACGCCGATGAGTAATTATCTTATCTTCTGCCATATACATCTACAAAAAAAAGAAGAGAAAAAACACTGCATGGTTAATGAATTCTTATTAGATTTGATCTGTCTTGATATTGAGAATGTTAATAATCTTTGTAGAGCAATAGTTTTGATGGTATCTAAAGGTGTAATGTTTGTGCGAAGCATTGAAATATTCTTTTCACTAATGGCAAACTGTTTTCAATCATCACTCCTCTTCCGCCTTTGTCAAATATACCAATGCATAAGGCGCACTCTTATGACCTTGTGATGTAACCAGTCATGTAGATGTTGAAGAAGAAATATATTCTTGATTCGTATTTACTTATTCATGCGCGTGTTTATCTCGACTAATTCGCAGACAGCGTATCATGATCTCATGTATCCATAGGTAATATCATCTATTTTTTCGCATCATGTTTGAGAAATTACATATACCTTTGGCCAGGGCTAAATCCGTGACGTTGTTCAATATCTATCCAGAGTGTAGGAAATTTATATTTATAAAAAAATAGTATTGCATGTTTTACAAAGTATCTGTTCGAGGTTTTTTTTCAGAAAAGTTAAATGAAAGTGAGAACTTAATATGATGAAGAAGAAAAAGTTTTTACTTGATAATTGACTTCATTAATTGGTGAACAGAAAAAAATAAACTCATAAACTTCCAAACTCCTCTAGCAAGTGTCATTCACATTGCAAATGACTGAATAATCCACACAAAGCGATTTTCAATAGTTCCGAATATATTCTCGTTACCCATTTTTGTATCACCACATCGAGCGGAACGACCCTGAAAGTGTTGCGTGACACTAACAGGTGCATGTTATCAGTGACTTCTTTTGTGAAATAACTTCGTTATTATCATAACTATCGAAAATAGAAGCAATATTACTACAAAAAAATTGCTGTGCCCGACACAAATAGAAATTGACATTTCAAATTCTATCATTCTAAATAAAATGTGTTACCACTCAGAAGAAAATAAAGAATAATCATAATTATTAATACATGCTCTGGGAATAATGTATCAAATTGACCACCACTTGATTGCCTTGTTTTTCTATGTAATTCATATATTTTCAATTGGATAACAACAATAAGAGATTGAGAAATAATCTCTCACTCTCACTAATTTCATTCTTTCACCCACATTCTCAATTATCCTTTTTAGTTTGTCCATTCCGTGAATTCCATAGAATCTACTCCGTAAATGAAATAATGTATACATACATGTTGTGGAAACAAACGGAACAATAAAAGATAAAAATAGGATAATAATATTCAATTAGAACAATTTGATCAAAAAGTAAAGGTTGAATTCATGAGCTGTATATAAGTAATGGAATAGGAACTAGAACATATATAAAAATGAACTTTTCTTCTTTGATTAATTAATGTTAAATATAATTTGTATCTAACTAACAACATTCATAACGAGTTTGATTTACTGATAGACCTAATGAATTACTCTCGCTGATCGCCAGAAAACAGAAACGAATTCATATCAATAATAATCTATTTCGTCCAATCAAGGTACAAGATGTCATTGAAACGGACGACTCACCTCCCGACGATTCTACTACGAATTAACAGTGTTGATAATCATTGGTCCATCAATGACATATAAATTGCAAGAAAATGAATACAAGAAGAGTACAATAGCCGAAATACTGTATTACCTAAGAATAATTTTTACAGTGAATAAAATGAATTTTATAACGATGAATTATTTCTATCAAACAATATTATTAACTGGAAATTAATGGTAAACGTACGAATATTTTGATAAATAAAAAATATCGTACATCGAATTACAGTGGTTTTTCATTAGATGAGTCGTTCGTCCGATGAATATATAAACATCGCTGACAAAATTATCGAGCTAATCGATAGATCAATAAAAACGCGAAACACTTTTTTATTTTCAAAAATTTTCAACAACGGCGCGGCCTCTAAACAGCAAGTTGGGGCGCGAAGCTCATCAAATCTTTTATTGCTTCACCTAGTTGTCTACCTAATTCCTAAGCCTAACCCTGGGGATGTCGACAGCTCTTCGAACTGCCGTGATTGTTAATACCTTAGACAATACGAAAATTGACAAAGTTCGCGTGAACAGTATCCAGACGATTATTTGCGTTTTTCATGCATATTTTTGGCTCTCTTTTCGTGTCTATTTTATTTTTCTTTTTGCTTCTCGTATCCTCATCGGGTTTTGTTTTGTTCAAACGCGCGAGCAAAGTTTCACATACACACATACTAGATAAACTAGCAAAAATCGCAAAAGTAAGTGATGGTAATATATAACTATTCAACCAATTCATCAATTGATTATGTTTGACACCTCTCCATAACAATATTTTTCGTGCTGCTATAATCTTGATTAGATTTATTTTTCATGTGCTGAACTTATTCTGAATGAACATCTCAATTTTCGATCTCACTGCGCAATGTTTGACCAATTATTTATATTAAATATGAATGAAATGAAAATTCAAATTGTTCGTTCGAAATTCAGTCTCTTTTAATTGTTTTGTCTCCTGAATAATATCATTTGTCTATCAAGGATCAAGAGAGTTCTCAGTGGGTTAATGGAAGTTCATAACGTTAAAAAATGTAGCATCACAATACGCGCACACAATTCGCCAAATTTTTTTCTCTTCAAATAATTCAAAGGTATCTCAATGGGACAGGGACATTGATTGACTCCGTTTTAATCAATTTTTCCTCCCAATCGATGTGATTCGAAAGGAGTGATGAGAACTCGCGCAACGTCGCAAAAATACTGATTTGTGTTGTTGACTGGCAGTCATTTCGTTTTTATACGTATTTACACGTTTATGTTTTATTTATTCATTCATTTTTCTCCTCAAACATCAACGATTCGTTTCAGTGTTCTAGAAAAAAAAATTCAACATGAATGTGGTGCTACTCAAGTGCTGTCATCGAGAATAACACACATCAACATTGCTGCCATTGGGGGTACGAGACATATCCTAATGCATTTGATATCTGGTCTCTAATCAGCGGATATTTCTTTATTTGTTCTACTTTTATTCTTTTCTTCCGATCCTTTTTCTGTCGCTAGTATAAACACTATGGTGTGCGCCTTCTTCATAATGATATTTGATTTTTTCAATGGATGTCGTGGGAATTAAGGCGGACATGCACAAAACGCGAGAATAGAAGGCGAGGGCATGAATATATATAACTATATAGTGCCTGGAATCTGGTGTTTGAATTATTATTTTGTATTTTTCTTCTCTTTTTCGATACTTTCGCTTATCAAAATATCAATAATTGCCCGTCGGCATTTTGCAGTTACGTCGACGAGTGAGGCGACTGATCAGGTTGATAATACCTTATGCCATTAATCTGCAAACAGAAAAAGATATATTATTTTTCAACAACTCAAAGAATATTTATCATCATGTTTTTAAATCTAATTATTCATTGAAAGAATTATATTCACCGTCATATCGTATTCAGTAATGTAAGCCGGTATTTCGAGTTGATCGGGTGACATTGTCTCATATAGATACTCGACACCCGGTAAATTATGGACTTTTTGTTTTATTGCTGGTGCCATGAATGTGGTGAACCACCATGTCATCATCTGGAAATGAAGAAGAGAATAATGTTGTATCATTTGTTAAATAAATTAATTCAAACTGCCACGAATTTTGATCAGACCTCGGAATGAGCCTTGAAAAAGAAAACACGTGAATTGCAATATATCTATCTGCCTTTGCAGTGTGAAGAAGCAAGGTCAAGCGCATGATACAACAAGGTGTTTTATCATTTGTGGGAAATCTATTTGCACTTTGTACCATTATTTCCATTATAACATCAACCGGAATGAAAATTATAATAATCATTTTTCCTTTTCTGTTTTGTTTCATATTCATCCACAAATATAAATATGCAGCATAGACTATACGAACCTTAGTCCAAAATGTTGGATGGATGATGTAGAAATGCTTTAGATGCTTCTTATACCTGTAAAAAAAATTTTTTGATGAAAAAAATGTTGGATAACGATAAGAATATAACTAGCATTCTATAATCATACGAGTAAGTGCAAATGAAATTTATGATTGGGACAACGAACAAAATCAGTCTCAACCGTAGTATATTGCGACAAGTCGTGATTAAATATTTATTCACACACCAAATGAATATGTTTATTCATTATGTCATGATTGACGTCATAGCAAGAATTAAATGATTTTACATTTAGAAAGGGTATATAAACCTGACAGAAAAAACGGGTAAGCATGATCATACGTATGTTGAATCCACAAAAAAAATCACATGAAATGAAATGCAATTTAAATTGTAAAAAAAATTAATCAGTGTGCACAAGCTTACTTGTAAGGAAGTACGTTGTATACTTCACGGAGCCAACGAAAACTGGGGTAATTGTTTGTACCAGTGAGCGTATGAAAGTAGGCTATGACGTAGTCACCTTTGACAATAGGATCCAGCAATTGAATCAAGTAGAGTAAGGCCTAAAAATATCACCAAAATTTGAATAGTATAACAAGTATAACAGACATATAAATTAATTAAGCAGCCAAAAAAAAATGATTCACATTTGGGTAAGGAATAATTAGGGTGTTTATATTGTAATAGCTCCAATGAACACATCAATACGATCGATAGCGTCAAATACGAGTAGTGGCTCATCGTAAATTGTGCGTCCACATGTGTGTAAGTCTGATGTGTAATTATAAGGCGTATTGAGTGAACAAGTCAAACGTATTATACAAGATGTTATTGTGAGATGATGAGATGTAACGTTGAATTAAATTAACTGCAAGTGTGTTTGCATTAATTATTCAATCGTGAAAACGTACTGTAATTACACCTTGCATTATAAAAACAGATGCAAACATGTTTCAGTTTACGGAGATGCGTAGTTCATGCATAAAAGCCACTGGATTGTATCAAATGGGTGCATCTATTTTTATTCTACTGGGATTATCGATTTCGCCCTGACGTGGTGGCAAAGTTTCCTTGCTGTGTTTTGCGCGTGACCTATAACCTGATCTATCATTGATGTGTCAGTGGTCTATACATGATGTACACAATCGTGTCACTCACGTGTTGATGTTTAGAAGTTAATTCTATGCATATTTCATGTATATTTTCACTATGAAATCGTTGAGGATTATTATTTCATCGATGTTTTCTTTATAATGTATGATTACCTTGTCTAAATTTATTTCGGAGGCTGGGAACCATTTACCAACAAATACAACAACTGGTCTGCCTTCGCGATCAACGCCACTCTGGTAGAGACATCCGATTCCAGATACTTCAGTTAGGTCCTCGGTTTTTGCACGTCTGAGAAGTCTCTCGTATCTGCAAACGTTGAAATTGAATTCTAGGATTAATTTCCCATATTAAATTAATAAATTAATTAGGTCAATGGTGGAAAAAAACATTAGACGACACACATTATTGTTGTAGTGTTTGTTCATTACTTTTCTGTATATGTTTGTACTTTTTGCTTACATACTATAACAATAAACTGTGATTGATTGAACGTTGAAGTGTTACTATTTATTAAATTGAACACGTAAGTCTCTGTTAAATTATATGTTTGCGGGAAATGGGTATATCAATTTATTATGAAACGTTCAGTGGCAAGAAAAAAAGGAGTGTAGAGGCCGACGACGCTTGAATTTTTCGGGTCAAGTACACACGTCGCGAGACATGGGCGGCGACGATGATTCTGCGGTTCGTGTGATGTAGTTCAAGTATATGTGTGCATACATGCCTCGAACACAGAAGCATTGGCAAGTTAGCATTAATCAATGGACAAGGTTAACGGACCTTCAGAAAATAATTTGTAATCATTTTCTTACTATCTAAATGTATCAATGCAGCTCATGCGATTCAATTATGTATTGAAATTAAAAATACTATGAGCTGTGTCCTCCTTATATTGATTAGCAGTCAGAAGTACAATTGTATTTTTGATTTGAGCATTCGAACTGATCCCATAATCTTATCAATATTATTAATAATTATTATTGTGGTAGCGCTAAATGATGATGCTACACTCACCGATCTTCGTCATCATCCTCGTCTAATCTCACATCAGTCATGTCAATCATCACCATGCTTTATATATATTGTCGCCTTTGATTAATTACTGGAATTTATTTATATATTTATATGTTTTATCCCTTCTATTTGCACAGATTCATCCAGTGAAATGCACAAGAGTACAACAAGAATATTTAATCAATTTAGTGAACCAATTAATAATCCAACCGCTAATTTATAATCCACGGGACAATCGATCGTATTACTTTAAATGGTGACGTGATTTAGTGTATATACTTATTTTTACGTCGTTAAGACTTTGGAATCTATTTTTAGCTTATTAATATAAAATTGAAAAAGTCTCATATATGTTGAATAGATTTATTGATTGTTCAGGAACACACACACGCACTCACGTACACACGAAAAGTTTGAGTGGAATTGTTGGATGAATATATGAGGATTTGACGCAAAAAGAAAGTCGCAATAACTAGAAATAGGCAATTGTAAAACTTAATCGCGAATTTTGATGAAACGCATGAACTCGTTGACCGTGTATGGGTTACTGATGTGCGCGACGCGTGTATACTAGAAGTTTATCATACTCATGAGTGCCGTAGACGATGCGAAGCAGAGGAGAGGGTCCCGCGTGAGCTTTTTGCCTTGATAGTGTTGAATGAAACGGAAAAACAGCACACGATTTTGTCGTCGACGTCGTAGTCGTTGTCGTCGTCGTATAACGTTTCGATAAAAAGGGTAGAGACCACAGTGAGACATTTCAAAGCGCTTGCGTGAATATGGAACCAATCAACATTGCCACAATCGTCTACGTCATTCTGAGACATTCTTTATTTTCATTATAGAACGTGGCGAAAGAGAAATAAAATTGAATTTTTACTATTGTGAACAGAATCATTACTAACAGAATTATAGAATCAAAATTATACATTACTTTGGAATAATTGAGAGCTGTCTCTCAGTATCTTCGGTAGAAATCATATTATAAATTAGTTTTACAGTGGTCTGACCGATGTTACTTGTATTACTAGCTCTCGTTTTGTATTCTGAATGTATTAAACTTGGTAACGTAATTCAATTCTTATAAGTGGTAATTAATCCTATCTCATCTTGCGAAATATTTTTTCCAAATAATAAATATAATAATGTGAAAGAATATACGTATTTCAAAGTTCCGCGTATTCTATTGTACCGACGAGTCGTGTACAATATGCAATATTGGCGGCATCTGGTAATATAGTAGTTTACTTTCGAGAGCGGTATTATTTACTAATGCCTCTTGGTGTGAAAAATTGCAAAAATTCGGAATTTCCTGAATTTCGTGATATCCTTATGTTTACATATGGGAATTTCTGAGCAATCCATTTCAGAATTGACTGAATATTAAAGGAATCATTTCAACATGGACATGAGTATAGTGATACATCGATCGAATAATCTTCATTGCTCACCTTTCCTTTTGTTGCATCTGCTTGAGCATAATATCCGCAAGAGGATCAGCAAGTGGCCTCTCACCCAGAAGTCTTTGTCTATCCAAATCGCCTTGCATCTGAGTGAATGCATGCTCACCAAGACTCAATGATGTATCAAGCTGACTCGACAAATCAATTGTTTCATCCCCTGTCATAGTTGAGGAAACAAAAATTCATGTGAATTTTTTTCTCCATTATAAGATTTATTTATGAAATAATTCCGTGAATCAATGTTACCATGTAGAGCATGTTGTGGATTATCAATAATGCGTATCTGTCGATCAGGTAATAATGGCTCACCATCAGCACCACCAATATCACTTGGCAATTGCCAACATGCATTTTCTTGTTCCTCCAAACTTCTCGGAAAATAAAGTGGTAAAAGAACTTGATAAATACCCAAATCACACGGTTCCAAAACAAAAACAACACATGCGATTGAGTCAATGTATTGTTCCAAAAAACGTCGAACTGTACGTAAAGCAATGTGAGCACCAGCATCTGGCGGATAATTACGACGGACTGAGTTAATCACGGGTAATGCAACTGATCGTAGTCCGAGTTCTCTGGCCTTTTGCAGAACATTTCTGTTGAATAATTCAAATTTGATTCAGATGCAGTACTATGAGTCAATATGCAAACATCAAATTATCTAGATGTATTGTTGGATGTACCTGTAGCAACAATGTAGTGTACTTTGTGCTGCTGTTTGATATTTAACATTGTAAATTGGCCCAACAGTATGAATAATATAACGTGCAGGCAAATTGTGACCTTGGCTTACTCTTATTTCGCCAGTTCTGCACTCTATAGATTTTCAACATATACCAAAAGTATTCTAATTAATCATTTGTGATTAATATATTTTATGTCATTCCTATACATAAAGTTAGGTTTATTAATAACCTTTGATCTCGTCGTCGATTTCAGCATTTAATGCTGGACCAGCACGGGTAAATATTCTTTGGCACATAGGACTATTGTCATCCATAGTTTCGTTGGTAGAATTTACCACTGCGTCTACTTGTAGCACCGATATATCCCCAGTCCTGTCAAAATAAAATTCGATGAATGTCAAAATAGATCAAGATTTTTTTGTTACTTCAGTCACAATTTCTCGCCTCTGTCAAATCAGAAAACGGAATTTGTTAACAATTTTAATTTACCACAATGCAATCTTTCGATTGAGCGATGGCTGGTAAGGGAAAGGGCATTCCGTATAATGATTCGCTTCTCCCAATGTATTTGAATAATCCGTATAACGATGTTGAATTGGTACCTCTGCCCATTTTGTTAGTGTCTTCAACTCTACCACTTCGGGGGCAATACCCAGGGGTTCCATCAGCCTCATTCAGCTACGGAAAATTGATGAAAAGAACAATTAAATAAACTTTAAACGTCAATATTACAAATGTCATTAATCAATTGGCTATAATTCAGCAGTTATGAAATTGCCAACTCGGGTTTCATCATGATCCCTTTAGCTATTTTCAAATAGACGATAAAAATGGAATAGGATTAGGACATTAATCTTAAGGGCGATACGAATAATAAGTTCGTCATTCATTAATTCTATCCACATAACAAATGAACCGAAAAGTGTATTGGGGTTCAATCATCACCGTTCAATCTCCGGAATGAAACATTACAAATACCATCGTAAAAACCCAATTAGACGCAGACTAATGTTCCAAATATCAATCATCAATTTATTTTATTCGTCGACAAAACTAATCAAAAGAAAAAAAAGAACATAATACAACCCCAACACTAAAATCAAAATGATACAAAGGAAAAACTATCAAATATCATCAATCAAATCTATTCATATAAACGCAAAGAAACATTACAATAACATTTTATCTGTCAACTCGGAAAATTGAAATCAGAAGAAATATAACAAAACATTAATATCGGGAATAGTGCAAATGAAAAAAGTGATAGAGAAAGAACCAAGCAGGGATGCATCTATCATTCATTAATCACAAAGAGTAAATGTGAAACAGTGAATTGGGGCCAAACGAAAAATCGAATGTAGAGCACAAATGTGATTCTTTGTATTGGTGAAGCAAAGAAGAAAAAAAAACCTTACGCGCCAGAGACTTAACCTCAACATCAACTGTCATGCACGCGCGCCATATTCACATCAGCTGTTTTTCATCATTATCACCATCATTATTGTCATTGTTTAACTACAACCATGACTAACACAAGGATAATAATAATTCATTCATAAATCTTCATCACACATACAGAGAATGAAAAAGCAGTAAAATGAATTAAAATCAAAAATGATGAACAAATCATTGAAATAAATAGTGAAATGATGACTTTTCATTGACACGCATTAAATGTCAATGTATAAATCATACCACACAATTTGACGATAAGCACCCTGGAGTAAATGATTTATTTATTGTAGTTTTATTAATTGTTGTTGACGAAAAAAAATATAGACTTCTGTCAATGAATTTAAGTTTTGAGCTTTAATGTTTTTGTATTATAATTTCTTTTCTCCCCTTTGTTTACGTCGTATTTTATCGTTTGCACACACTAATGCAACGTTATTTTTTTTTATGTGTAAGTGATGTGTACTTTTTTTTTCTTATTTTCTTCCACCTTCCTGTTTCCGTTCTTTCTTTCTCTCTTCTTTCTATAAAAACCTTCGCACCTCTCCTCTACTATGTCAGTGGAATTCTCTTGCTGAGCATACTATCGTCGTCTGAAGCGCTAACAGTCAGATTGTTACACTACTACAGTCTCAGACCCTTCGCGCTGTAACGCGCGCGCATACGCAAAATGGCGCGCAATTGAGGGCGATATGAAGTTGATTGAGATCTTTCGAGCTTTGAAATGTTGAGAAATGTTTTAATGGGATATTTGTTATTTATTTTAATGCATGGACTTGTGAATTGTTGATAAGAAATATTTTAGTGTGTTGGATTATTTATAATAATTTAATTATTATAAAATTATGAAATTTATTTGGAATTTTTCGTTGAGTGGAAATCTGGACGTATGAATAAAGTTATTTGATGAAACGTTGAATTTTTTATACACCAATTTAAAAATGATTATCAGAGTTTGTTGTATATCTTTAAATTGCAAGTTATTCATAAATAATTTCTAATAAGTGTTGACATTAATGATGGAAATGTCAGAATTGCATAATTAAAAAAGAGATAAGAGACACTTGAATATATAAAACGATGACGTTTATCAAAAAAATAATTCAACTTGCAAAAGAAAAATTTGAAATAAATAATGTAACACAATCTAAAATAAATAAATACTATTCATCGTTTATATCTTGATAACAACATAAAATTTTCTTAAATTTTGTTTCAATGTTAAAATTTCTTTGTAATAAGATGATGAAAAATGTTTCGATATGATTTTATAACAAGTTGGAAAGTATCTATGAGTGAATGGCTTATAATGAGAAATGGTTTGTATGAGTAAGCAGACAATTGATTTATGTTATATTTTTAAACCTTAATTCGCAGTCAGGCTACGTTGAAACAGTTATGTCATGAATTTATACGTGCAACAAACGTATAATAAGATAGTTAATAATCTGGAAGCCCCGGTTTTAACATGTAACTGATTGTATATATATGGTGTTGTATGTGAGTCGCTCGATAACAACGTCGACTAGGCTTCCGGCGACAAATCCTCTCTCACTATATTGACAGGTCAAGAAAAAAATTCTCAACCTCTATTACAGAATGAAAATCATGTTTCATCATCATCAGAAAAAATAAAAAGTTTCTCTTATTTCTTCAGACTTTTGTTACAAATAAATTTTATTTCTCTGCAATCTTCAAAGGGACTCAACTTGAAATATTAAAGAATGAAATTGTTGTATCATAATTGCATTGGTTTTCCATTCAATCGGAAATTACATTTATATATTCAGTAGAAAACTCACACAAATCATTTTAATATGATTAAAATTATACAGCAAATTTATCATCTGTCAGAATATATCAGTTGTACATTTTCTTTTTTACGATTTCTCATCACGTTATGATAAAATCAGAAACCAATCAATCCGTCAAGTGATATACATTTACAAATACCATCAATTTATCACTTCCCTTCCAATGTCAGCAACTCATAAAATCTCCGGTACTTAAAAAAAATATCCTTATTGGCTTGAATATTGATCGGTCAATCTTTAATCATATCAAAGTCCGTCGACCGTTCAATATATTCACAAATTTGTAAATCAACCATTGAATTACTACTCATAATATACCTCAACAATTATTAAAACCAAAATAAATAAATTTCCTACATGTTATTTCAAAAATTCGCAACACGTTTCCCCTCTTAATATTACACTTTAACTAAAACCAATTAACACGACAATTTTCAAACGTTCTCAATAATTATTCAATCAAATCTTTTGTATAAAAACTTGGAGTACTAGTTTTTTTCGTCATGAAATATTGGAACAGCATCTAATACTAAATCCAGGGTCATAGTTGACAATCGAGTCAATCCCAAAATAGATATAAAAATATACAACGGTGACACGCCCGTGTTACAAAAATAGTCTCAACAGTTACATCGATAGTATATAGATATATACTAAAAAAAATATATGTTTTAATATATATAACTATATATAGATAGGTACAATCACTCGTGGGTTTTATCGTGGTCTTCCTATTGAGCGCGATGGTCGATCGAATACCAATAAATATTGAACAATATATATATATATATATATATATATAACACGTCAATAATGATGCATAACATGAGAAAGATTATGAGTAGGCCACGTAAGAGATGTGCGCACATACAAAATACCTACGAACTACCAATTCACCAACCTTACAAAAGACACAATCTCCATTACCATTGAAAATAATACACAGGAAAAATGGATGGATGAAACCATGCAGAGATAATTTCAGATTAACACACGCTCACACCACTGATTATCTCACAAAGAATATAATGCTAGGCGATCCCGGAATTTTATTGTGGAAGTTAAGCATAACATGAGGTGTGTCTTTAAAATTATACATACGTCATAAACGTAGGCTGAACTCGTTTTACGACAATGAATTGCAATGGTCAATGGCAGTAAAATGAACTGAGAGAAAACACCAAAAAAAATGTGTAATGAATTACAAATGATAATTTACGTAGAAAACAGAATGAAATCAACAATGAAACAAGAAAATTGGATGAATTAATGGTGTATGACGAGTCGTGAACGACGTGTAACTGATACTGATAATGATTATTTTTATAATCGAGCTTGGCTTTATTTTAATTTTATCTCGTTCATCTTCAGGACGATTTATATACAGATAAAGATGAAACGTACGGATATTGATGTGTATATGATAGTATCATTATTGTTAATATATTTATTTATTAGTATGATATTAATTTAATGCGAATTCGTGTCTGCTGATACGGTAATTCATTATAATGTTTGGTTTGAATTTTTCACGTGATTTGTACGATTAATATGCAATAATGTTTAATTTGAATATATGAAAATAGATTGAGTGGGTATAAGAACAGTGTTTATATACTTGTGGAAAGTTCAATTTGTGATCAAACTGTATTTTAGTTCCAGACAATTTAAATTTGTTTCGAATTATTTAATTGATTAATACTTTAGTGTATTGATTTTTTGAAAAAATGAGATATTATATTACAGTAAAAGAAAATTGTTTCTACTAATATGAGATGAAAAAATATATCATACACCATCTTTAAATATTGAAAGAAAGGAGAATATGTGAGAAGAGACAGTTTGTGTGTATACATATTACAGAAACGGTATAGGTCAGTCAGCCCTCGCGCACACATTGGATCGATAATATTATCAATTATTACTGTGAAGTTGCTGTCATATATGTAGTGAATTTCTTTGTGTGCGAGATATACTCGTAACAAACAGACCTCGTTACCAGTACCTGCATGTCGAAATATTAAAAATAAAGAGGAAGAAGAAGAAGAAGAAGAAGAAGAGAAACATTGCATTAAAAAAATCATTCCACAGAACATTGATAAATAAATGCGCATAATAAATGTACTACGATACATTTTACATACAGTTTAATCTTGTGAAATGCCCTCATAATTGAGAAATAGCTTTATCGCTTGACGAAAGTTTGAATATTAAATTGAATTTTAATGGTTTGTCTTCTCTAAATGTTTTGGGTTATTCCAGAAAAAATATTCCAACGATATTTTTTGAAATAGATTGATGATAATTTTTAAGAAAAGAGTGAAATTAGAAGATTTAATATTTAGGTAGAGAAGAAAGAATTGGGTTTTTTTTTTTGGTGACATTCTTGCAAATATTTTCATATTGAATATATCAATTGAAATACTCTCAGATTTGAATATCGGGGAAAAAAAGGAAAATAATGTATTTGTCTTATCTGCACTACATTGTGAGTGATAATTATATAAATTTTCATATTCCAAGAAAATTACGAGTGAATCATTAGTATAATATTTTTCAAGACGTTGAATATCTTTAAATATAGTAAAATAAATATTGAATTCATGAAAACTCAATACTATATGATAATATTATTCTAATTATATGACAAGTTACGAAACTTTTTTTTTTCCTCTTTCTTTTTATGTGAATTCCACTCAACATATTTCCCATTACTGTGACAATGACGGACGTGTAATTGTATATTATAAATGAAAACAATTATAACATACTTCATCCTGACTTTTTTGAATGACGTGGAAAATTTCCAATTATTCTTAACTTTCGCATAGTATACATAACTCTGTATTAACTGCATAATATATATTACACCATACAATTTCTCTTTGTACTTCTTATACAATTAACTGATGTACATACGTTGTGCTAGTGCATACAAATATATGAAAATATATCAATATAAAAGGTATATACCTGTATTACTCGTGCCAATGACACGTGAATGGAGTGTATTCACGTTTTATAACCCAGTTAAAATCACACCAATTATATTATAGATTTTAAATTTGGTTTCATATTCATATTCACTGCATAATTTGCTAAATTCAATTAGTAAATAAATAATTATTGTACGTCGAATAAATTCATCAATAAGTGTTTAATTATGTCATTATCTCAAATACTATTTATCGAATTCGTATCAAATTATTAATCAATCTACGATAATAATCATTTTCACAATTTATTATTGATGATTATCAACATATTTTGCACAGTTAAAATTTTGTCCTCATTCACTATTTTACAGTATTGTTATATAAAGTAAAATATTTTTATATATTCTTTGATGAACTCAATTTTTTTTCTCGAGTAAATAAATGACAAGAAAGAGTCTACAATGTCACTGCAAAATAATTCAGTATTGTATGCAAAAAATCTACTGGTGTGTATCTAGTGCCTGACACATCAAACCGAGAATAATGTAAGATATTTTGCGACCTTGGCCTCTGTGCACTTTATTGAATTACTCTGTTATATAGAGCATCGATTTATCACAATCTCTCGCTGCTATTTTTTAACATCAATGTATTGTCAATAAACATAATTATAATTAATGTACAATTTCATGTTACATTTCATCAATGTTTCAAATGTATTTGTATAACATTGTCACAACACTATGACTCTTCATCAACTGCTCGTTCGATTCATCATTTCAAAAGAAGGATGACGTGAATTGTTTGTGGTGCCACCTGCATCGTTTTCAAGCATTTCAAACAATTTACGCGCGAATTGAATGCGTGGTATTTGAATTTTTGGCGTGAGTATCAATAATTGTTTCGTTATTTTGCATCACAAGAAGAAGAAAATTCACAATATGGATACAAATTAATTATTCTCAATTCTTCATTCATTTTCATTAATAGCAGACAATTTAAGTGATAAAAAATCGAAGAGATGCACGAAAAAGTGACAAAGCGTGGATTTTTTTTTCGTCACTTCACGATTGCATGTATATGCAAACGTCGATCAATTCGTGGGGTACTTGTACAATCGGCGCAATCAGGAATGCAGGAGCGGAACAGTCGAACCAATGAGAAACGAGATATGCACCGAGTAATGAAACAGTTGGTTATAAATAGCGAATTTTTGTACACCATTCCCATTGTGTACTTACCTTAACGCATCTGTGTTTAACCTCCCGCGATGGAAGACCTATCGCATAGCAAAGAAGGGGAAAGCGGGGAAAGTATAAAAATGGCGGACGAAAATGAGGATCAATGGTTGTACGGTGATTCAGTAGATGGAAAAGATAGTTTTGGAGGTGAAGAATCGTCACAAAATGATAAAAATTCATCAATTAACGTATCCCAAAATGATTCACGTAATAATGAGAATAATAGTGGCGAAAATATCACGGATGGACCTCCTGCAGTGAGTAATCATAACCTATAAGTTTGTTTGAAATATCATAAGCGGTACTTTTAAATAACATGATTTAAATGTATAAATATTTGCATTTAAGTCATACAGTTAAAATAATAATGGACAACGCTTTAATCGTTTAATTTAATTATTTATTGCTCATTGTTTATTATTGCTAATTTATCTAGGGAACAGATGAATCAGTGGCGACTGATGAATCGACATCAAAACCAGAGAATGCTGGTATGTCGCCGAAAGCGAATGAAAATGGAACGAAAGAAACCGCGAATCAAGATGACGCAGATGCTCCAAGTGATTCAGATTCCGATGATGATGTTCATGTTGTAATTGGTGATATCAAATCGACACCAGCCTATAACAGTTTGAACATTAAACGTGGTGCATTGTTGACAAATGCATCGGGTGTGCCAGATAAATTAACTAAACAGCCCGGTAAATTCAGTATCGATGAATTTGAAACAATTGGTGTGATAAATGGGATGCCTGCACATGAATTTAATCTTGATCAATTGGAGGATAAACCTTGGCGTCAACCTGGCGCTGACATAACTGATTATTTTAATTATGGTTTCAATGAAGAAACATGGCGAGCTTATTGTGAACGACAAAAACGTATGAGAAGTGAGTCGGGTGTAGGATTGGTATTGAATGCTGGTGGTGCTGGTGGAGGTGGTCCTGGTAATAATACACGAATACCACAAGTGGCTATTACCAATGATAATAGCAAATATTCCGGTATTATGGGCCCGAAAAGGGCTGGGCCACCACCAGGTAGGAAAATGGCCGGTACTATTGATGTAATTGGCAGCTCGGGATTAGCATCACGACGGAATCTTGATAAATCACCACCTAAAGAGAATGTTATACAAGTAATGACGGCTGATAGACGAGAATACTCGAGAAAACCAGGTTTCCCGGATATGAGTGTACCACCACCTGGTCCTGGTATACCACCGCCGTTTGATATGCCACCACCGGGATATTCTGAACCAGCGCCATTCTATATGCCTGAACCTGATCCTTACTATCAAAGTTACGAACCTACACAGGACAGTCAATGGGGAAATGATCCGGTAAAGAACTTATACGTAGCTATATTATATGTAATGCATGTATGAATTCCTAAACGTGGCCAATCAGAATCAAAGAAAGAAAAACCTTTAATTTTTTCGGAGTTGAAGTATTATGTAATCCTTGAGAATTGTTGTAACTTATAGAGTGAACATTGTTCAATCTCGTTTCCTTCCAGACGTGGCAGCCGACAAATTTGGCAATTCCATTGACAGAAACTGAAGAAGAAAAAGACATGGGGCCAAAGACAATTCCAACGATGGTACCACCAATTTCTATTCCACCATTAATACCGCCTGTACGTGATCCAAAAGAAATCAGAGAGCGGAGTGAACGTGCTGAGCGTGATATTGAATCTATGGGGCGAGAGAGAGAACGTGAACGTGGTGAACGTGAAAAAGAATCAGCTATTAGAGAACGTGAGAGAGATCGAGATTCAGTCACAAGAGAAGATGAGAAGGAACGTGATCGATCACGGTCACAATACCGTCACAAAGAAAGGTTTTTTCATTTGTTCACTTATATTCATTTGTAAGTTAAGCGTTGAAAAATGAAATGCAGAGATATTAAAGTTTCATTCCTGTTCTGATTCTATTGCAGACATAGGCATCGATCGAGATCGCGTTCTCGTCGACACAAATCACGATCACGCAGTCCGAGTAGACGGAAGAAGAAATCACGCCGTTCGGATCGCGAACGTTCAAAAGACGACAGCGAATGAGAAATTTTTCATCTATTGCGTTGAAAAATTAACTGGTTATATGCGAAATCAACTTCCAGATGCATTTTTGATGATAATTATTACTGCCCACTATTTTATGAGCGGGCCGTTTGTACAAATAAGTGAATAAAACATTAACACTAGAAATTATATTTATAAATTGTATTCTTTCAGAATGAATGATAATTTTCTCTTCGATATTCGTAAATGGAAAATATTTATATACACATTTTTCAGTATATTTGACGCGAATTCAGGAAACTCAGAGGATCAGAGAAGAAAAATCGATGAAAAATCATGAGAAGCAATATGCCATTCAATGTATGGTTTTATATCATAATGTTGTTACAGAAATTGGTATTTTTATTATAATTATACAAAGTAATAGTAGTTTATTGGTTTTAATCAATTGCGGGTGGCACGATCGATGGATTGTGTGGCGTTTCATTTTTATTTTCTTCATTTCTCCGATGATTTCATTTTAAATCCAATAAAAACATCGATCGTTACGCACTGGCGAACTTTTTACTCAAAGATCAATTCATCAAATCTCGTATTTTTTTCTCCAACTTTTTTCTTTAATCATCATACATAATGGAAAAAAATGTTACATTTGTACAGCCATCATATATATGTTACATTTAGATTATCGTTAATTTATTACCTTTTTATTTTCTTTTGAAACGTGTATTTATCTGTGTATTCGATCGTGTACTGTGTTTTTTTTATACTTCGCCTATTTAATGGGTGAAAAATGCATTTAATATCAAACCAATTGCATACGATTCGACGCACTGCGTTAGATTATTTCGCGTTCCCCAGCTATTCAGCACGCAAATTATTCCGTCAACAATTGATCAAGTGGCATGTCACACTTTTGATCTTCTGCATTTTTCTCTATTTTGTTTCATACCTCATAAAAACATTCTGCACATTTTGCAAAAAGTTGTTATGATTTAATAACAAAAATATGATTGATGCGATCTAAAGCACAACGCAGTAAACGCTCACCGTTATGCAATTTGAATTGAGTTCAATACCTCGAGTTAAATGACAAATAAATAATATCTAATATGAAGGAAATGTTGCTCTTATATAAAATATGAGATGTGAATATGGTGATAAGGAAAGAATTTCGTGTGTGATAATCTCAAGCAATGAAACCAATACCAATCTAATTACTGTAATGATTACGTAATAGATTCGTCTAGAACGTAATTATTCCATTTGAGAATGCGTCATTACAGGGAAGTAATATTTTGTTTTTCAAATTGTTCACCACGTAAACTATAGACTGAAATATATTGATTGATTATCATTGAACGTATACCGGCGTTTATTCAATTAATTATTCCAGTAATTCCATCCAATAAAACACTTACGAAACCACTCTAATGGGGAACTTGGAAATCACCTGTATTATTCAATTGTTTTCTGATTCATTATAACAATCTGATAGTGTGTTCGTGTGTGTGTTGAATCTGTCGTCCGTGTTAAGAAGCATTTTATTCCCATTAAGATTTTCGCATTTCTTTTCAACAATATGACCCTGGGTACACAATGCAGATTAAAGGAGAATGAAAACAGGAGAACAATTTTATGAATTTATCAACCGGGAATCTTGCTATTATTGCTCGCAATATTTATGCTTTGAATAAAAATAAATGAATTGAATTGAACATGAAATTTGGTGATAAATTGGAAGAATTGAACCGAAAAAGACTTGATTCTTTTTTTTCTTGTGTGTTTATTTGTAATGTGTTTATAATGTGTGTGAATAGTATGTCGAATGGAATTTCACATGAAAATAGTGAATGACAGAAATAGCGAAAGATTAAGAGACAAAAAGGATTTTAAAGTAATTACTTTTTATCGTTTTTTTCTTTTTATCTAGTGCATTTTATGAATTGATCATGAATATTTTTCTTTTTCATTCAAATGGTACAATGATATCTAGTCAAACTGCTTTGCCTGTTGTAAAAAACCGTCGAAAATGGATCTTTTTTTTTTTTTTTTCATGTGACTATTCCGTCGTAATTGTGTTTTTGTTTCATATTTCCTTTTCTACATTCTATACACTAATATACAAAGTATGCAATCTGTCCTTATTTTTCTTATTTCTCATCCGTTTGCTCGTCCTTCCCACTTATCTAATAAGTATTTATCAACTATCTTGGAATACATGCTTATTAAAATTTCTTTTCGCTTTACGAGCTTAGCTTTTCTTTTTGTCAATGGATGCATATCAAATAATCGTGTTGGCGTGTCAGGTCGATTCCTTACAGATTGTCGAAAAGTGTTTTTCAACAATATTTTTGCGGTAAGTCACATTTAAATTTTTTACTGTTTACGTGGAATATTAGAAAATTTTTCTTCACGTGTTACGCCTAAACACAACACACTGCTCACGCACACTCATGATGGACAAAAGACAATTATGATTATATACACGCTGCTACTGACAAGGTGGCAGAAAAAACAATTTTTTGCCATCTTTTCTGCTTTATTGTGAATTGCATGCGGAATAAAAAGTGTTTGAGTTTGAGAGTAGTGCGCAACTGTACATCAGTCTTAACATCAGGGCGCACTATCTCCCCAAAATGGGATGTTTAGCATTAAACGGTATTTTATTTTTAAATTAAAAAAAGATATGCTATGTTCTACAACCGTTTGTTTTTCTCACGGATTACAACCAACTACTTTCGATTGGTTTTTGCACAAAAGTAGGTTTTACGATCATTTGTGTGCACAATGATTGAAAAAATTGTGTTGTTTAATGCATATATTTCTTTTTGTTCGAAAATTATTCAGTTTTGTGTTCAATTAAAGACGTTTTCTTGTGTGTATATAACAATATGTACTAGAAGTGGGAGGTCGCAGATCTTTCATATATATATAATACAATTAGCGTGTAGTATAATAATAATAGTAATAATAATAATTATATAGTTGTAGTAGTAGTAATAAAATCATATACAATTGTTACAATATTTAAATATTACTTATTACATGAATCGTGTCGACCGGTATTTTCTTATGAAGTTTTAGGTATACATATACAGATATATATATATATATATATATATTTCCATTTATTTATATACGCAATATTTATAGGGTTATGCAAACAATTTCAGTTTTCCTTTTTTTTTTTTCAAGTATTATATATCGCTCGTAAGAATCCTCGAAGCATTTCTCAGGAAAGTTTGCGAGAAAGAGAAATATCTATAGCGAGGGAATACAAAGGATGACGAGGACATGAACGAAGCCTTTGAAATAGCCGAAAAAAATCAAAAAGTAAGACGAGAAAATGAACGCTAATTCTAATTTGAATAATGTGGTTTTCGTGTCTTTTTCCAATTCATCCCACGTTTCTCAAAAGAAATTGGCACGTTGTTTTGTTTCTATGAAATTGATATTGTAATATAGTCCCGCTCTTCATCCATTCCACATTCCATGTTATTGAACTAACAAAGAGGGAAATAACCACGCAGTGCATCCCTCCAATTTATATGTAACAAGGAAATGAGGAGAAAACTTTTTTCTCAATTTAT
The DNA here is from genome assembly GCA_030523045.1 of Meteorus cinctellus. Taxonomy (NCBI): domain Eukaryota; kingdom Metazoa; phylum Arthropoda; class Insecta; order Hymenoptera; family Braconidae; genus Meteorus; species Meteorus cinctellus. Next base: position 38,131 of record JAPYZF010000128.1, read on the forward strand.
GCCTTCGTGATAAATGATCACTTACAAGGATCTCCTCTTGATGGGACAGCATTTGTTCTTTTCTCTTATTTTTTTTGTTATTATTTTGTATTAGCCGAAAAACGCAATTCTTCAGATAATGGAATTTTATGAATCGTTCATTTTAATTCTGTTGACAGCAGCAACATTTGGATGTAAGATCCCAAAATAATTCATAAGAATATCGAACGTTTAGACCTCAGCAAAGAAATTGAGTGGAATTTAACTCATAAACCTTCTTAAGAACGTATCGATAAAATTCATTTTTTTTTTTTTTTGACGGAAGTGAAAAATCGAGGAGATAATTTTTATGACGACGCAGTGTCATCTCGGATGATGGGATTAACAATTGAATTAACAATTATTAAATTATTAATGCCTAACGACATTGACAATATGAATGAGTTCCACATTTCCTTCGTGTTAGGATTCATCGAATAAACTTCAGAATGCTCGCTGATCTTATAATTGTTACTTCCAAATGAACTTCTATCCATCCATCTTTTGTTTACTCCTTTTTGAAATTATAAAATATAATATAATGATTATTTTGATTTCAATGACAAATTGATAACAAGAGTTTCGATGACAAAAATGCAGGTAAATAATTGGCTAAAGTAATAATTAGACTTAATGAATTATAAAACTATTACATAACACATAATTGACATTATGCGATCATTACCAAATTTTTTCGTGGTTATCTTTCCATTCGAATAATTCATAAAATCAGGCGGAATGAAGATTTACAAAACTATAATGATCTTGGAGAAAAAAAAAAGAAAATTCCAAAGATCAAGTTATCGGTTCAATAACATTCATCTTTTTCTTTTCTTTTTGTTTTGTTCCTTTTTTTTTATACAGACAGCCTCTACTGTTTCTCATTTCTCCAATAGATACAGCGGTCAATAATTATTTGCATTTTTTTGCGCTATATAAAAAATTTACACTATTTATAATGAAAAAGTCATTTAAGAATTTCTTTTTCTTTTTTTTTTGTCTCAAGACGGAGTTCAAGTAGATAAAGTGATTAATAGTATTAAAGTTACTACCCAATGTTGATCCTAGACATTAGAGTGGAGAAAAAGTTGTGGGATGCTGGCGAGACAAAATTGATTGAGAAAAATGGGTATTATTTTGAGAAGATATTGAGTGTTGTTGGGTCGATGTCAAAAATTCTACATGATATTTATAAAGGCTTATATCGCGAAATCCGCCTACGATTGGATATATGCATGTATGTATGTATATTGTATGTATGTATGTATGTATAATGCATATACATAATATGCGCTGGTATTACAAGTGATTAATTGTTAATGAATAATTGATAAGAAAGTGAACGTTAAATCAAAATCATATTTATAATACCAAAGAGAAAAAAAATTAATTGATAAGATAGCTATAATTGTGATTAAGATTAAAAGAATTATATAATAATAATAGATATATATATATATAGATTCCTCAGCTGATATATGAAAAACAAATTTTTAATTCAGTTATTTCTCATGGTAATCTCATCATAATCGTTTTTTACTATGATGCATGATTATTTCATCAACTCCGACGATGAGTGATAGTTAATGTTCATTATTATTTGTTTTGTTTTTATTATAAATGATGCATTGCTTTGTCATAAATTTACAGATGACGGGCGATTTACAAAGATGAAGGAACTACAGTAATTCCTTAAGTATAATTACACAATTATGTTCATATCATATTTATATAATTCGTCGGTGTTGTTTCTATTGTTATAACTGATGTTGCTTCCTATACGTTTGCTGATTGTTTTGAATTCATTGAAATTTTTTTATCCAAAGAAAATGTGCTTTGTGGAATGTCTGCCGATTATCGTAGTAATTTTAATTCATGTTCATTTTCAAACTATCATGATCCATCGCAGTGATTTTTATCTGTCAATTTGTTTTTACGATTAGTAGTTAATGAGAGCATATTGAAACGAAAAAAAAACTTGCCTTGAATAATAAATGATTCATAAGAGGAAAACGAGAGGGGGAAAAAGAGTACCCTAAAAATTTGTCAATTTCATTATTAAATCGTTATATACAATATCTTACAAAGAAATCTTGCGATAAATTCTTTTTTCCGTTTTTTCCTCTGTTTTGTTTCCACCGATTTTTTATTATCTCGATTTGTCTATTTTGTTCCATTATTTATTATTCATATTTATTTGTTTTTTTCTTTTTTTTTTCGCCGTTACACAGAAGTCTCACGACTGTAGTCGAGTTGCTCATTTTTATTTTTCTTTTATTTATTTATTTTGTTCGTATTATTTAACACCTACATTAACGAAATATTACATATTGTACAAGAGAAATTGCAACTCGAGCTGGGCTGTGTAATTTATATTTATTTTCATATATATAAAAATGTACCTGAGTCGAAAGACCTCTCTTCTCTATTTTCATTTTTCTTTTTGTTTCATTTACATTTTGAAAACGACTTGAATAACCTGACGACATGTCAATTTTGTTCTTTTAAATATTCACGTTCATAGAGCAAATTTTTACATTTTTCAAATCGTCAATATCAATAGTGTCAAGAGCATTCTCTATTGTTCAATGCGAGAGACATGAGCGAAAAATGTGGAACATTGATTCAATGCTACAAATACAATGCAATCAGAATAAAACGTGAAGTATTTAGAACAGCACATCTATCAGGACAATCAAGTGTTGATTGGAATATTATTGCATTGCGTATGAAAAAACCACTGCGAGGGATCTTTATTGTTTTCAACTTAATTCAAACATCGGGTTGTGCATGTCATCGGGAATGCGTGTCGATAAAGAAAGAAGAGGAAAAACAGGAGCTATTCGGCAAAAAAAAATTGGTTCATGTGTGTGTATGAGTGTATGTGTGCTTGAATATGCTATAAAAGAAAGTTAAGAGATCAAAGATAGAACATGAAGCAGCACTTGTGCGCGAAGCTATTCAAATTTTTCTTTTCTCATTGGAAAAACAGGCTAATTATTTTACTCTTTTTTTTACAATCTACAATTAAGACTCATTTATGATAAAATTTTTCGCGCAATCGAATACTTCATATTTGCAACGGATATTTTAGATTCAATGACCTCCGCTAAAACATAAAAAAAAAAAGATAATTATGATTTTCGTTTTTGTTTTTACATCTTACAATCTTTCGATTTAGTTTTGGTTGGGCAGGCCGGCGGGGAACAGAATTGGTTTCATTAGAGGGCTTCAAAGGAGTTTTCTTAATAATCGGCTTCACGACCCCAGAACGTAAATCGTTATTCATTTCCGTTAAATTTAATTAAATTGTAATCGTTATAATACACAATATTCACAAGGTCTGTTTGAAAGCAAAAAAAGAAAACAAAAAAAAAAAGAAGTTTCGCGAAAGAGAAAAAATAAAACTAAAATTGATAGGACAGGAAAAAAATGTTGAAGTTTGCATTCACCTCGCGACATTGGGGATCAGGATAAAGACTAAGAGGGGAAAGGAGCGCCGTATCTATACACCTCGTTATTCATTATCTATATCACAATTTACAATAACCGCGTGGGGAGTGAAAGAGTGCATGAGATATATATCTATATATGTATGAACATATATATATATATATACATAGATCGGGTTTGTGAAATCGATTTATGATTATTTTAGATGTTTTTCGATTATTATACAAGAAACGCAACCTCTCTTGTGAATCTTATATGTCTATTATTGATGGTGCTCATAATGAAATGTTGTGACAGGGTGGAAATGGTGCTTCCTATATATATATGTATATATATATGTATGTATGTATATATATACATGTGTATATATGAATCTTCCATTTCTTTTGCACTTTTCAAGCTTGGTTTCTTGTCATGTCATACTTCATTACATTTGCCTGTTCTAAAACAATAGGTTTCCATGTCAATTTTTTCATCATTCGCATGCCGAAAAGACGAGAAAAAAAAAGAAGAAAATATCTTATAAAAATAAGATCATTCCGCGAAAACTGAGAAAAAGAAGAGAAATTCTTGAAGCTATTCAACATATAGAGTTTTTGGAGTAATTATCCAAACTTTTTGGGGCTGATTGTGATAAGAGTAATTTCAGGGATGTTCTGAATTTTCACTCGTCATGTAACAAATACACGCTACATATTACCTCTTCTGACTCTTACAAATTTTCTTAGCTCCTAAACCTCTATATAGCCATCGAACTCACTGCCTATAAGTTAACACTCTCTTCAAATCTCTGCCGAAATACGCATCTTACAATTTTTGATCATTATTCGATTCTTTTGTATTTCAATAAATGCAGCGCTAAAGCTCTCCCTAATCTATATAAAAACGTTTTTCTTATTTTTCTTTCCTCCATTTTCAGCTCCACAATAAGCAAGATTAAGATTTTCATTGAAAAATACAGAAAGTTGAACGGAACACAAAAAAATAAATATGCAATAATATCAAAGTGAAACTACACTGATATATTGCAGACTTTTTCCTGTTTTTCTGGCTCTCAAAGGCAAATTATAAAGAAAAAACGTTTTTTTATATTCAAGTGCGTCTGACAACGAGACTCTTCAAAGCGAACATTATATCAGAGGTGTAGAAAAAACCTCGAAGCGTTTATTCTTTTTTCAAGACAATGACGAATTGACGCCTGACAAAAATAATAGTAATGCATCAAACGCAGAAAAAAAATGTAATAGCTGAAACTACCCATATGTTAGGAGAAGAAGCTCGTTAATCAGCTAGCCATCTTCATCTCTCCATCTCTATTCCTAAACCTTATACTTCCGACTCGAAATACTAAACGACCGGAGATGCAAATTTATAAAAAGAAAAAAAAACATCGTATTGTGCAGTAGGCACCATCTCCAATTATTTTTAATTATTTTTTTTTTTTCGTTTTCATTTTATTTTTCCTCCTTTCATTCGATCACTCCGATACTTTTCCATATTCTTTCTGTCTCCCTTGCTTCTAATCTTCCTTTTATTTTCGTTTTTGTCGTTTGAATAAAAAAAAAACAATTCATCTAGAACTCCGACAATTGTGACCAGAATGATGAATCTTCATCATCGGAAGCTATTGAATTTTTTTTTTCCTCAATAATGAAATGAAACAGAATTATTTCATGTTTCGTTGGAGTTATAAAGCGCGCGATATTTTGAAGTTTCAAACACAAGTATCAGTTTGCGCTCAGTTTTGCTAAGAAACGAAAAGGACTACTTTTTTTTCTTCCTCTTGTCATTCACGTGGAATTTACAGAACCTGTGTTGATTGTTGGGTGGCTGTTGGCATTGGCCCAGCGACAGACGCGGGTGGACCAATTGGTCCGAGATCACTTGTGCCGGTCGGTGCACCACCAGCTGGTGTGGTTACACTCATTGCCGATGCTGTTTTCATGAAGAATTTTTCTAGCTTCACAATAATATGCTTCCCATACGTATACTTTCTCAGGCTACTCAAATGCGGTCGTATTTTGTGCATCAATACTTTACGCTGTGCTGCTTCAGCAACGTCAATCATTTTTTGAACAACGTAGTTGGCATATTGATCCTTCATCATCACATTCAATGCACTGTTGGATAAAAGTTTATTCGTATGAAAAATAACGAATCAAAGAGCAAATTTTTTTTGCCAAATACTACTATTCGAAATTTTGTTTTTCTACTCACTTGTCATTGAATCCACAAACTTCTTCGATGAGAACAGCACGTTCTTGTCTAGTGGCGTGTGTAACACACTTTTCCACAACATTACTCGCGAATTTGTGTTGTGAAAGTGCGAGAACTTTTCCCCTAACGCTATTAATAAGTTGCGCTTTGTCCTCAATTTTTCCATGCTCAAGCACATGTTGAATAACATAATTTCCGTATTGATCTTGTATTAACTGATCGGTGGCAGCATGTAATTCTTGAAGTATCCCCTGGGTTTGTTCAGGCGTACAGTGTTCCAAGATGCGTTGAATAACGCGACAACCGTATGGATGCGTACTGAGTGAATACACCTGTCCGGCGAATGCACCAATGACGAATTGCAGTGCACGTGGCTCGACACATTCAATGCACTTTTGAACGACATGATTGCCATTTTGATCTTTCACGCATTTGAGCACGTGACCATCGAGTTCACGTACGATTTCCTGCTGTTGTTCGGGACCAATAGACTCAAGAGCCTTTTGAATAACTCGACAACCATACATTTGAAGTGCTAGTGGCAAAACATGACCTCGCACCTATTCAATTATATAAAATTCAGTTTAGGATTTTTTTCTTTTTTTTGTCAATATTCATTGCTTATTTTTTGAAACATCAATAGTCATCGCCATGAATATATTTCAATTGCGATGCCTTAATGTACGCATATCAGAATTAATGACAATAATCACAACAGTATCATTTGACACGCAATAAAATCATCATCTTGAAAACAAGCTCAATTCAATCAATATCTACTTCACTTTACTGTCTTAATTATCTATCTAAATATAAATTTGGTTGCGTTACCTTTTGTGCAAGTGTTTGTTTCTGCTCGGGTGTGCCGAATTCGAAGAATTTTTGTATAACATAATTTCCGAATACATCAGTCATAAGAGAATATGCTGACGCTAAGATTTCTTGGAAGACGAGTTGTTTCTCGGCTGCCGATGCCCGTTCAAGTTTCTGCTGAATGAAACGCGAGCCATGCTGATCCTGACTGAATTCCACAATGTGATTGGCGAGATCGCGCAATTGAAGACTCGGGAAGCTAAAAAAAGATCTCAAATTATGCCTACGAAAAAGTTATATCTTTCTTCAATACAATACGTTATACAACTTCGGAATACATGCATTGGATAACACTCCCTATCAAATATAATTGTTCATTCATATTAGAGATATAAATAAAAAATACATACCGATTATTTCTGAAATCTTCCAGTAATCGTGAACGTCCACCCGCACTTTTATCGCCGACTCCTGTCGCACCACCACGTCCAGGTTTGCCTACCAAATTTGGAAAGAGAGAGCTACTTGATCCAAAAACACCATTAGCTGTTAATGCTGGGACGGCACTCGCGCGGAATTTAGCTTCAGCACCTGGTGCTGCTGACACCCGACTTGCACCACCTACAAGTCCACCAAGTGAACCGCCAATTGATGGCGGTGGCGTAAGAGAAAGACCAAGTGGACTTGGTGAAGTTACCGTACCTAAAATCAACAGCCAGAAAAGAAAAGAAAAAAAAATGAATACATTAGACTTTGAATCAATATTTGCAACATTAATTGGAATTAATTTAATGGCTCTTTTGTTCTACAACATTCATCATCAATGAGATAATGTTTTCTCATAACTGACTCGTTGTCCTTGATATATAGCGTGCCCATTTCAAAATGACGTGTTCACGTGTATAGCGAGTCAATGTGTTCCAAATAAATAAACGGTGATGCGATGCACGACGACGTAATAAATTTTATGTTATCCAACTTGCGCAACAATATTTGAATTTTCATAAACGTTCCTTTATTATACAATGTATTAAATATGTATTACCCAAAGCGCCATAATTCTGCGGCCATTTTCCACGACTGTACTCCAAGCTTGGGCTGAATGCTGACGTATTCCTGTCAAATGAATCTCGTCTACCAGTTGATGAAGCGCCAAGACCCAATCCTACACATTCAATTAAATATCTACATTCAAGTAATTGTTATAATAAGGAAGTAGGAAATGAAAGAAGAAAAGCGGGAATGGAAATGACTAACACAAAAGGCACCGCCAAGTTAAAAAGCCAGATAAATTCATAGCACATTGAGACAAGCAAAAATTGATTATTTCATCGCTGTTTCGGTTTGCAATGAATGTGGAATTATTTTCTTTTTGAAAGAAACAATCAGAAAAACATAGATGGCATAATATTTATTCTTTTGTTTTTGTTCTTACACCACTACCCCAAAATGTACCTGTGCTTTGCAGTTGGGCAGGCGAGCCAAGAGCACCAAGTGGCGAACCACCGTAACCCAAAGCTGCTGCCAAGCCAGCAGCCAATCCCGTTCCCTGTTGTTGTGCCTGTTGTACGGCAACTGCTTGAGCTTGAGCGACCACTGCTGCCGCACTGCAAGCTGCTAGACCTGCACCAAAAGCCCCAACCCACACGCAACTTTTAGTTTATCATTATTCATTATTTCATCTTTTCTTCCATTTATATTTCTGTCAATTAGCTATTAATCCTCTTGATATTTTGTTTTTGTTTTCAGGATTTTATTTTTTGTTTCCTGTTAAACAACCATATACCACCTAACTACAGCCACGTTAGACTACACACAATTGCAAATGATTTTTTTAAACACAATGAAGGGAGGTTATATTTACATGAGCAGAGTCGCACTAAGGTGATGGCAAAAAAGGTTCGATTAGTTTATTTGTATCCGTCCCTCTTATGATTATTTACACACTAAAATTAGAGCAATTGAAACCAAAACTCTTGAGGAGAAACAACAATCAACGGATTGTTGTTCTTATAAAATGGTTGTCTACATAACATCACCTTAGTGTCCTTCTTCAAAATTGAACTTTTTATATCTGACATTATATTCAGTCAAAGAGGTTAATAATGAACATTGGTGCCAACATTTAGCTTGTTTCCCTTCAACTCGTTGAATTTTCAAGCAAATGAACAGAATTTGATGGAATTCATCCTTTTCCTGCCGTATTCGAAAGTAATTTAAAAATTCTCTCACCTAGACACTCGCCAGGCGTTGCATTACTGTGTGATGTTGGTGTTGGTTGTGAATATAGACTTGGCGGTGGTGGTGCTTGCTGACCCGGGGGTGGCTGTGATGGTGCACGATTTACGAGAACTGGCGCTGGACTAACTAATCTCATAGGTGTTGCAGCAGAACCAAGACTGCGCACTCCACCCATAACTAAAGATCCATTTTGATCGTAATAAGCAGGTATAACTTGATACTGTCCCTGGACCTAAAAAGTTAAACAAACGATAAAAAATGTTTATAATGCAAAAGTAATTCGATAATACTATAAGAGCGTAACAACGCTTTTTCACATCACTTTCCCGAATAAAAGATTCATTAAATTGATATTAAACATTCACTATCGCAATGAGGAATTGATCATAATACTGACATCATTCATTTTCTCAAATAGAAAGAAGAAGCTGTGTCCGTATCGCATAGTGGTTACAACTAGAATGACTGAATTGACCAAAAATAAGCGAAGGGCTGTACTGTCGAGAGTGGAAGGGACAATCTCGCCATTTTTGACCACATCCAGATGTGAAAAATGAAAGAAAATTCATAAACGCTTTCAAACATAGATATAATAAAAAAAGGGATGACGCAGTAAAGTGGAAAGGAAAATGGAAATCATGTGTCGAAAAGTATTTTGAGAAATGTTGAAGAAAAAAAAAAAAAAAGGTTCAAGTTCATGTCAGTCAGAACGGTAGACAGTATGAGATGAGGATAGATGTACTTACAAATGTTCGACAAGAAAAGATAGTGTATCGAACCAAAAATATACTCTCAACTTTTGAAAACCATCTGCACTGAATCTAAGCTATTCATTACACAAAACTGTACGCTCCAACGGGACAACATATGAAACAAAAATGAATGAAGGATTTAGCGTCTAGATTTTTGTTATTTACCGTTTGTGCGAGATTGTTGGCACTGTCTTGGGCAGCAGCGGCTGCTGCAGCCGCTGAAGATGGTGTTAATGGTCTACGTGGTGGCGGTGGCGGTGCCGCAGCTTGTGGCGGTGCTTGTGGTAACAATCCAGCTGGGTAAACCCCCCATGGTGCAACGCCATAATATTGTGGTACAACTGGTGGTGCACCGGCAATTAAAGCACCAACGTATGGCTCTTGTCCACTTATAACTGTGTAAGGTGTTGTTGGAAAATTTTGCTGTTGCTGCTGTTGCTGCTGCTGTTGTTGTTGTGCCTGCGACGCCGCAAGATACTGTTGTTGTTGTTGCTGTTGTTGTTGTAGCAGTTGAAGTTGTTGTGGAGTTGCGCCTTGAGGTTGACTGCGAAACAATTGCTGTAATACAGAAAAAAAAATTTATGATTATTGAATCGAATACCAATTCGCAAATGATTGGTGACATGTTTTTATCCTCGATAAAATGCGATTCACTCGTTGTGAAACGTCGAGATTGATGTTGAAGGCTGAAGATTTTTGTATATGAATTGTGAACGTTGGAACGAAAAGGTCAATAACCCGCCACGGACATTCACCGGTTAGCGCGTTTGGTTTGGCTTTGCGTTAACGAATGTATATATATATATATATATTCATCAAGTCGGAGAATTCTGTACGGTGAACTCGCAATGTTAATTGAGTGCGGTACTAACGGTAGAATGGAGTTTGATGAAGTTGAACAGACAGTGAGGGAGTGAAGAATGAAAAAGAAGATGTATCTTTATTTGTAAGGATACAGGGATGATGATAAGAAATTGCCTATGCATTTAGCACGAAAAACCATGAAAATGCAGATAAAATAATGATGATAAATTGGTTTTCAAGTGGTTCTGTTTTTGACCACTGTATTTAGTGGGTATATGAGAAGACCTCGATAGAATAAAACAGTAACGATCCATTTTCCATTATGAACTGTTATCGATTGGGTAATTCATCATCATTTCCAATGTTCATAATCACCATTACGTTAATTTAATAATGGTAGAGGCTCGAAAAATAAATAGTACAACTGATTACTCTGTGACATTATTAGAAACTCCGACTCTAAATGAGTACCATCCAACTGAACATCCTATAAACTATGCTTTTATCAATATTAAATTTCTACACCGCTTAAGATATATACTCAGAAATATTTTCATGATAAAATTCGCGATTGTCGTCTTGAAGATACAAAGAACGGGAAATGACATTACTCTTTCATGTTTAAATGTTTGAGAGTATAGTTTTGGGTTGATTTTTTGTCTTCACAATACCAGCTGTCCAATTGAGAGAAAAAATAAACATTAGTGAAGGAAATATATGAGAAACTGAGCTTTATCTACAATTTTATGATGAAACTATGTTGAATGTTGAATTTTACATTGAATATGAATGGAAGTAGTTCAGGCATTAATTGTGGCGGTATTCAATTTACACAGTCTGTGAACACAATGACTACATACATAAATACACAAATACGGCTATTATATTCGTGTTAGCCTTGAAATCGGTCAAGTCCATTAAAGAGTACAGAGATTGATCATTTTTCTTATCGAGAATATGTAAGTGTATAGAGTTTTGCCATAATGCGCGCCGTAACGCTTGTGAACTACGTAATTTCAATAACGTAAGCAAGTGAGGTATTCACCGACTCGTGACACGCTAGTTCTACACTGTACATACATATATGCATAAACGAGAGGAGAATGTAAGGGGGCCAGCCATGCGTTTCGGCTATCGACCTCGTCTAACGACCACACTTAATTTATATGTACTTGATAAATTTTTTTTTTCTTATTTTAATGCTCGTCAAGGTTACAGAATATTTTCTTCTGATTTATTTTCATATTAATTCTCATACCTGTGCTAACATATATTAAATATTTTAATTTGAACATCTTTTTTTCAATTGATAACACAAAAATTATAAGTCCAGACATAAATGTGTGCGAGGTAAAATTTTGCCTATTACCTTTTGAACGTCATGAAATAATTTATCTTGTTAATTTATCATTGGCAACATTGTGAAGGAGAATTTTCCACTCTGTCATATTGCTCATAGACTCCAGACACGTCTCAACGATATTAATCAAGTAACTAATTAACGTTCACGATAATATCAAACAATAAATTATGACAAATCACGCATCTGGATGCAACAGGTGTTTGCACCATAATAATTGAATCACAATATCAAATAATAAAGTGTCATATAGAAAAAAGTAGAAATATTGATTAGGGGGAGAAAAAAATGAGCATCGGGATTCTTTAATTTGTGAAAAAAATCACCGGATGAGTGACCAAGATTTGAAGGTGTTCCTCGAATAATGAATCACGTATTATATATGCATATGGACACGTAGAAGGTTTCCTTCCGTTCAATACTTCGGTTATATGTATGTACATTGTACATATAATCCCTGTATCACCCTCTGGTCTAAAACCGGTGCACGCTTCATCGATTCTCTCTCTTTCTCATTCAATGCGGAAAACAGAGTCATGGCGTGCACTTGAAAACCAGTGAGTCGAGACAAACCAAGAAGTTGGAACTTGGAGAGGAATTTTAAAAGCGTTTTACTACGTGTTATTTGATTGGACGAAATGTACCGTTGAATGGTGAAACAAATAAAAATAAATATATATAAAAAAAAAGGGACGAATGAAAAAATAAAGAAGAGAGAGAGAATGAAAATAAAGGTTGATGCTCTCTTGGATGTTCAGTGGCATTAGTATTCATGCGCCACAAAGTCTGGTCGTATAATTTAATCATTTAGTAAACACACCACACATTTTTTTTCCGTTTTTTTCTTTATTTTGTCTCGAAAATCACTTTTGTTCCGCATCTTTTGAAGCAATAGCGATTTTTATTTTCTTTCTTTTTTTCATAATCCTTTTCGGTATAATATATGTAACAGACATACGTCTACCGATTGTCGACAATTATTTCTAATTGCCATTAATGAAATGATAATGGAAAGAGAAAATAATAAAATAGTGCAAACATTTACGAACATGAATATTGAAAAATAATCGCTGTAAAAAGATTGTTACTTTAAGCTATTTGCTTATCACTTGAAGGGAAAAAAAATGTTTTCATTTCTTTTCTTTGTGTAGACACAACAAATTCTTGTATTTTGACGTCATTTTATCACAGAGATTACGCATAGAAGAATCCATTTTGTAAACACATGAACGACTGCATGTCATAAACTTTTTTTTTATTTCCTTTCCGATTGTTTCAATGAAAAAAAATCCATAGAATCAAATTATTCAAGTGAAAAAATCACAATGACTCATGGATAGTTGAAACGGTTATATTTATTGTTATGTTTTTTTTTACTTCTGTTGCTGTTGTTTCACTTGGTTGGATATAATGTCTCGGCTGGTATTCCAACGTAACCGACGATAAAAATGGAAAAAACAGAAGAAAAAGAAAGAAATTACACGGTGAACGAAGTAATCATTGTGTGTACCCGTTACTTAACCGCGAGCTGGAAGACCCGTTATCTTCACCTGGCTCTGGCACTCGTGAGTAGAATACAGGGTGTCTCTGAAGAAGACATGGGATAGTGGATAGATGTAATTATGCCCAGCTAGACTATTTATTGTCTGGTTGAATGACAATTGAATAAGAAATCTTTGCTTTATGATCTGCCAATTCTTTTAACTGGATCAAATAATTTTTGAAATATTACAATTTCAATTCACAACATTCACTAACCACATAATTCGTTTTGCGTATGAGGTGAATTCAATATTGTATATTTGTATGCATATGTGTAATCGCGTGTTCTCAACTTTAATCTACTTGAAACTTTCTAGAAATGTATGATGACAGGCGCTGTCTCAGAGACATCTAAATCTTCATTGTGCAAGAATTCTCCACAAATAAAAGTACGTTTTTACCCTACGTGCAATATGTTAACATAAACATTTTTATTAAAGAATCGCAATATATTTTTAATAACTGATAATTTTTTTTCTTCGTTATTTTGCAATAATAGAATTTTAAGTATTTGAAAATATGCGAAATTATTGGTGACTTCATTGAAAATAATAATTGAGAAATTTGAATAGTAATGCAAATATCTTTATGACAAAACAATTATTTTTCAATCGACTTTATGTAATATATAATTTTACCAACTATTAGATAATTTTATAACTGAACCTCTCCAGACTTTGGAATAATTCACTTCGACTTGACGTGAAATTACCACAAAGTTACCTCTCTCCCCACATACACATTTACTTATTCTTTAAACTTCATCTCGTTACATATGTGTGAAGAACCGGTTTTACATGTCTACGTGTCCTGGGGCTGTCAGACTTGACCTCTCTTGCGAGACACACATTCTTCGAGATTCACAATTTTTTATTATTCTTCAATTAATTATCGATTTCTTTCTCTTGATAATAATTTTTCTTATGGAGAATCGCTACTTTATATTCACATGGAAACATCAACCTTTTGAGCTAAATCAATATGCAATAAAAAAAGAAGAAACAAAAAGTCAAATCTTAAAATAAAAATGGAATAAATTATTTCATATCAAATATTCCTCATCAAAATAATTTTTCACCACATAACTAGAATGTTATTTAACGGGAACGCGTATTTAGTATAAAGTTAATGCACAAGTTGTTGCAATGTCAGACACAATAGGCGCCATGAAAAAAAACAAAACAATTTCTATATGAGGTCGTCTCATGTCATGGCTTTTTCCGTTAGGTGTTAGCCTAGTTTGTGAAATTCAATTAAATCTCTATCATCCCTCCACTCTTTGTTCTGTCTGTTCGTCTTTCTCTCTTTTCCTGTTTTCTCTACTACCGGCTCATATTTAATTCACTTATATTACGAACTCGTGCACAAAAAAACACGCATCGTGAGCGCACACAACCCATGAGACCACCAAATGTATATATTCTTTTTCCTTCCTTCCTCTCCCCTTTTTTTTTCCTTGTTTTGGGGTGCGGATGGATAAAATTGAGAGTGGCGTTGACTTTTTTAGGGTAAGGTAACATTGCGTGATAAGGGTTCCCACCCTCGAACACACCTTGATACCAGATACTGGAGAAGAAGCGACAGACATGGCAGGCTTTCAACCAAATGACGCGGATTTTATTATTGGATTGGTTACTCACAGGGGTGTGGCACCATGTGAGGATCCCTTTACTAATAATTCATTCTTTCTAATATGCCTCACCTTAATAAATTGCTTCGTTTCAATGTTATCAGGTTTCGTTATCTTTTGAAAAAAAAAAAACAAGGGAAAAGCATTACTAAATAGATAAATAAATGAATTATTTCTGCAGACAAATAATTTTAAAATGTGTCGCGATTTATTTCATTGCAATAATCTTTATAATTTTCATTCACGTTTTAAATTCATCCTAATTTTTATTCCATTCATTACCGATGTTTCTATATATATAACTGTTCGGATTTTATTCATGACATTCAAGTTTGTCTCGCTGACACTGCTGAATATCCGAAGAAAACATCGTTGCTCTTGATAGCATTTTCTTGATACTTCAGGGAGAATTTTTTTGTTCAGAACTCCAGAAATAAATATTCACAATCTCCTTACTTATGTTTTGAAAACAAATAGAAAAGCTCACAACTCGGATTCATGCTTTTATATATTTATGAACCTTTTGATATATTCATTTGTGAAATGTCGCTGAAGAAAAAGAGGAAGGAAAAAGCAGTTCTTATATTACTGCTACGGATACGGATTAAAAATATAATTTGTACAATGACGATGGAGAAAATGTCATTTATCTGAATTCTAAATGTAAATAATGTTGTATTTCCATAATTAAAAAGGTTGACTTCATAAAACTAAGAAAATGAAAGGAAAACAAACAAAATCGACTCGCACTGGAACAAAAGTGTCACAACTTCCTGATTGGTAGAATTTAAACACAGCAATTAATAAAGATCTCTACTCATTCTTCTATTCTATAAATAACCGGAACTGCATGAGAAATATAAAAATCAAAGAAATACATAGAGCCATCAATTTAATTTTTTATACAAAACCAAAAAAAAAGTCCAAGCATTTGATTCACAATATTAATCATGTCATGTCCCAATTGCATTTCCAGTGTCCATCCAATTTTCATCTCAATTCCACCTCGATATTTTCCTTTCATCTTAATACATATTCGATGTCTTTCCATTCTCCTCATCGAGATAAATTTCTTTCATTTGAAATAGTTAAGGACTGAAGAAATAATTGAAATAAATAATAGCAGAGTGGTGTTAAGGAATATATAAGTTGAACTCATCAGTTTTATTCTCTCCTATGTAGTTCCTACAATTTAAATATTTATGATGTAATCGATTTTTCATTGTTTTTAATGGTTATTCCTTGTTGACGTTGAACTCTTATGAATTGTAATGACAAGAACGCGTTACTCTTCTAGTTATCGTCTATATACATCTATATACTTATAGATTTTGCTGAAGTTTGAATAACTAGGTAGAGAACAGGTTTGCAATAACGGTGGTGCGAGAAGCTAACTCGTTCTCGTTCTCATCTTTTTTCTTATTTCTTACTCTCTCTCTATCTCCCTCTCCCTCTTTATATATAAATATATATTTATATATATTGTATTTTCTTCTCGCCTTCTTTCCAAACTCAGAAGGGGACAATTTTCAACTGCAAAGTTTTTCCATCAAAGTGCCACTTTGAGAAGTCAAAATGCATTGGCGACTCAACGGACTTGTATCAAAAAAATATAATAATAAATATAAAGAAAAAAAAAAAAATTTGAAAAATATAGCAAGTAACGGAAGAGAGTATATATATCTTTCTATATATATTTCTATAAGAATATAAACGTATATAAAAAAGAACGGACACGCTTTCCCGACGTGAGGGGGACACGCTTTCTCGAGTCATCGGCAATACGTGATTTTTAATTGCTCTTGAATGGACTTAATTGCTAGGACAAGTAACAAACATAAAAATAAAGATACAAAGGGGAAGAAAAAAAATAATGCGAATAAATATATAAATGAAAGACTATAGTCACAGTCGTAATAAAATAAGAATTGTCAAAGCAAATGTTTGTGTTTTCATTTAATGTTGCGCGCAAAAAGAAAACAAATGTTTTATTGCTGTGTTCAATGAATGAAAAAGCAAAACGATAAAAACTATAATTACACAGTATAAAAACGATTTGTCATTGATTTTAGGTGATAGAAATATAATACTCCTATAAATGAATCTCACAAATTGTAAATACAACACGAATATATATCCGGCGTTGTGTGTAACACGATATTTTCTCTTTGGCATTTTATATTCGGGAACCAACAACAATATGAGTCACTGATGAAAGAAAATATTAAAAAAAAAAGAAAGGGTAATATCGTTTTCTTTCTTTTTTTTTCATTGCTCCACAGTTGAATAAACAAAAAATCCACGAGCATACACAAAGATTTCGCCGAATATATTGAATCATTCCCAACACAATTTTATTTCCAAATAATATTCCACCAATAATTTAAAAACGAATATTTCTTCTTGACAAGTCGTAAAATTCCAGACCGTTGTCCGCTCAATGGAAAACAGATGAGAAAATAAAATCAAAAATACTGGACAAAGGATGCACGTTTGTCTCGACGAGTTTTCCTTCAGTAAAATAAAAAAAAAGGAAAGAAAGAAAGAAAAAAAAAATATCCAAGACCTCTTGTGACCAATTCCAATACAAAAGAAAATCGCTTTTTATTCCCACAAATTTCCAATATTGAATATTCCATTGAATTATCATCGTAAAAGTTTCACAAACTTTTTTTTATCCACAAAAAAAGCATCTCCGCTTCGTCATTATTGGCGAAAAAAAAACCGAAGAAAAAATAGCCACTCACCAAAAATACAACACGTATGATCAATTAAATACAAAATCAACAGGATATTAAATGTATTGTTGAGTAACTCAATGTCTGACCATACGAAATAGCCTGTTAATGAATTATACTGTTTCATCAAACAGCAATAAAAATAACAGACCCCACTCGAGCAACACAATTAATTGGAAAAATCACAAGAACAAAAAAAGTCCTTATAAATAAAAGATAATTAATTTTGTAAGAGAATTAACAAGATATATTGAGTAAATTGATGATTGATATATTGAGATGGATATTCGATAAAATAGTGTTTCATCGCAGAAGGATAAGACAAGAAACAACCCCCCATAGACAATAGCAACATGAGGTCGTATATACATATACACGTGTAGACTTTGACAAAGGCGAAGCAGCCAATTTGTTTTATTAGTACGTTTAGGCGACGTTAGACGTCATACTGGCAAAAGCGTAACATTACACCGCCTCCCTTTACTCGTATCCCAATGTCTACAGCGTCATTCGTTCCTTATACACACTACTTTCGCAGCATATATACATATACATATACACATGTATATATATTTGTATATACGTAACCTATGCATACACAACCTCACAGTATATTCCGTGGATTTTATTAGGCCGTTATCGCGTCAACACGGACGACTTGTTTGCTTTTACTTTGCCACTCTCCCTGAGTCGACATAGTTGAAATAACCCTCTGTGAAATATATAGGCCCTTTTTTTGGGTTATTTTAGCACATAAATATCCAAAGTCTTCAAACACTTAAATAATACATATGTATACAAATATATGTATATATATATAAATAATGGAATTATTGTAAAAAAATTTGGATTTAAACTGTGACAATCTTTTTTTTTGTCGTCGATTCGATTCAGCCAATTTGTTCTTCATGAATTTCACTTCAGAAACTCCAACGCGTGCGGAATTTTGAAATAGATTTGATATTCAAACAAAATTCTTGTGAATATTTCAGTAGTATCATAATAACGACAATATTATTGTTGATTTTTTAAATATCAAGAGAGTTTGAGTGTATTAGTATGCTTATTGTACACTTGTGGACACAAAAATTTTATTCTTATCTACAGAATGAGACTATTCAAAACAATTTTTGATGAATTCTCATATTGCTGTCACATTGTCTCTATCAATTTGACTTATATGAAAATACATGAAGGAAATTATTTCAACGATCAGGGTTAATTGAAATCCTATTCACTTGTGTGTTTGTATATGAATTATGGATGTGAATATATATAAGGTGAATTATTTCAACGGTTAGAAATAATTGGGATCGTATTTCACGTAAATATTTTGGCTTGAATAATTTTCGATCAAATGTATATGCTCTTGCCTCTACTCAATGTTCAATTGAATATATGATGTAAAATTTGTTTTGAATTCCCCAGGCGATGGCGCTTTACAGCCGGATGTTGTACATATATGTATTGCAAATTGATGGATAGATATGCGTGCGAATGTAAATGTTATATATACGCGTGAATGTATACTAAAAAACACGCAGAAAACCCACATGCGCATCTGGGTACATATTATCTGTAAGTAAATATGGGTATAGATTCAGCAATCAGAGAGCTGTGACAAACACTGACAGAAAAAAAAATTGCGAATGAAAAAATTTACGTAGTATTGTGTGGATAACGTGTACTATTTTGCACTGGCCTAACATACAAATTTATATTCATCTCTTTATGTTGGTATACCATATAGAAAAATACGAAGTAGAATATTGCTGAAGCTTTCTTTTTTTCTCGAAAAATTCGGGACAACTTCAACACAAACATGCCATGGAAAATACTCTAAAGCCGACTATTTTTTTTTTATTTAATGTATGTGGATTGTATGGTAAACAAAGAGAAATAGTGAGCGCAAATGCAGAAAGCTATGTCAAATATTTTATTTCTCAAATATATGTATTCTTGGAAATAAAGCAAAAAATGTTTATTCAATTCTTTCCGGCTTGGATTTTCACTATTTTGTCTCTTTCAATTTTATTAATTGTTCTCGTTTTCTTGTTAAATAAAACGTTTTTCTTAATAAGAATTTTCATGAATATATATATATATTTTTTAATATGAAAAGGGTTGGAATGTATAAAAACGTAAGAGAGCGAATAAAAGACATACGAATGAGGGGTTGTATTGAGTGAGAAGACCTTGATTTTATTTCGCCCGAGGGACAGTCTATAGAGAATAGAAGATAAGAAAAAAAAAAGAAGTGGTATGCCGCTCTTTAGAAGGCCGGATGTGACCTTTATAACGAAGAAAAAAAAAATACGGAGAATAAAATAAAGTAAGAATGCTACAACCTTTTTAGGCTTTTAGTTGAGGTAACAAAGATCATCATGAACTATAACAATACAATTGGGAATGGATGACATGGTAAATGTTGTACTAAAACATAGTGTAATAGTTTAGCCGACTGATCTGGATTATTATACATAAGAAATAAAAGAATAATAATAAATAAAAAAATAATATATGTTCCAGAGGACCTTTACAAAAGGTGAGATATATCGGTTAATTGGAATAAAAAGAAAATTTTGAAACAAACTTATCTGTATATATTTACATATATAAAATTGTTGATGAGTTGGTAGAGTTGAAGGAAACGCGTGTTAGAATAGATGATTCGCTCGTACCAATCTCCGACATGTTCTCTCTCTTTCTCTTTGACCTGGGTGAATATACTAACATCAATGTTCTTTCCCCCATGTAAAATCGATCGTAGGAACCAACACGCGTGGCGTCATGTAAACGAATACGGAAATAAAGAGAAAAAAAAAAAATAGAAAAAAAAAAAGAATAATAAAAGGAATATGAAAGAAAGAAGAGTGAAAATATCACAAAAACAACTGGAAGAGAAAATAAAATATTTTTCAAACTCTTGATCGATCATTGATTTGAGATAGTTTATAGTAAATGACAAGCCAAAACTTTATGTGCTACTCAGAAAATTGTAAGTTGCATCAAATTCACTATTGGTCGTTATAAAAGTTGTATTCATGAAGTCGAGCGAACTTTTTATGTGCACATGAAATTGGAAGAAAAAAAAATCAAATATTGCTGGACTCACTGAAAAGTTTGTGTTCAACTACTCTTAAGGTAGTGCAATGGCGTTAAGACATCACAGAAGTGCAGATTTGTCAGTATCTAATATATAATATTACTCATACTTTTTCGTCTTTGATAAAAAATTTTATTTGCAATGGGGAGAAAAAAATGTCTACCAGCCAAGTCGTACGACGCGAGATAACTTCATAATTACATGTATTCGAAATTGAGTTAAGTGTTCAGTTATATTTTTATTCTTTATAAACACTCGACGTGCTGCAACTTCATGAACAGTTGTTAATTGAGTGAAAAAAAAACTGAGAGTGAATTTACGATTGGAAGTATGAATATAATTCTAAGCATTACACGATGAAGTGTTATTCTAGGATACTTTAATGTCTAGTAACAAACGTTTTGTCGTAAGCATCATAGATAACTAATAAACCTGACAAAATCAATCATTTTCTTATGCAGAAATCTGAGTGGAAAGTCAAATTATGCCTCGATAGTTAATCCTCATGGATTAAGTAATAATTTGGAACTCCATTTACTGAATCAATATTCTAATTTGAAGTGAAGCTAGAATATTTGATGATCAAAATTACACTTTCATCATGGTCGAGAGATAGAATTTTAATAAAATTTCGAATTATTCCAATATAATTCTGATGTTAGAGAAATTAAAAAATAATATGACACAAAACAGAATAGCTGAATGTTTTTAAATATTTTTCAACACTCAGTGAAATTGAAATAAAATATAAATAAGTCTCGAGCGTGATGGCGAGTAACTTGAGAGATGATTATATATCCTACGTAATATTTACGAACACACAGAAGAGAAGAAGAGAAAGAGAACCATTGATTATAGAGTTTAAATCTGAGTGTCTATAATGTGTTTGCACGCTCACACGTTTCAATACATAATAAAAACTTACTGATATATATTCATTCTCACATAAATAAATATATATATTTTTCTAACTATTATAATACCAGGAATATTTTTATCAATGTATTCAATATATCTGCAGGATTGTCAGCGCTATAACTAGAAGTAGCAGTTGACGCAAATTGAAATTGGAAACCGCTTCAATTAAAGGGCCGGTGTAATATTATACGAACAAGCGATGAAGCGATAGAGATGTTAGATAACCCACGTTTCTATGTTCACCAAAGAGTCTCCATTTCCAATTTTTCATCATACTTTTTCATCTTTATAGAATTAAATTGAGAACAATATACGGAATAATTTATTTTAAAAAAAGAAAAAAAAACCTTTACGATCATTCTTGACACTTGAGTTGAGAATAGTAAAGAAACAAATAGAAAGAACGTGAGGTGTCAAAACATCAAGCCATGTTTCTCAATACTTAATTTTGTTCTGGTATACTCTCTATTGATACGTCAATAACGACATAACAGCATGAGATTTAGCTATTTCCACTGCCTTCAATCTCGCATAGAACCTTCATTGGTAATTTAGTTATTGATCAATCAATCTTGTGGTACACAACTATTAAAGTTTAGATGAAGAAATTACTGAAAAGCAAGTGAGCCGGGGGATGAAGGAGAAATGATGCAATTTAGAAGTCGATTGATAATTCTAACGAAAATTTACGACTCTTATTTGTAATCACATACAGTTAAATACAAAATAAAAATTAGGAAAGACTAAAATAATGCAAAAAAAATACCATTTGTCACAATATTTGTCACAAAATGCATAAAATCTTATAAAAAAAGCTTTTTTTTACCCAACAACAATATCAACAAATAATGATCAATTCATTCAAGCATCATATTAAAATTATATACGGAGAAATTCTAATTTTATTATTACAGTGTAAAGATGTGATTAAATAAGCTCGACAAGAGAAATCTAATTTCCTTTAGGTGGAAAATTTGACTACATCGTTGATCGTAAAAAAAAAAACTAGGGAGCAAAATATTATATCACAATGTAAAAGAAATGGGAGAAGATGAATAGAATTGAATTTCATAACGTTCAATTGTTAAGCATCAGCGCAATAATTCCGCCATCTTGGAAATTCGCATCATACAATAGATCAAAGGATTGTAGTCTACCTATTTCACTTCCATGTTATGTTTCCAGCATTTTGAATTGAATTGTGTGTACTGCTCTTACCAGTACTATCTATTCGTTGATTTCAATTCCCAAGAATTATGTACGACCAGAGAATCCACAATTTAGTTTTGAGGATACATAGAAACGATATATATTCATTGCAATGTGAAATGGCCGGTTTGATAAATTTACCTTGTACCAAATATATAAATAAGAACAATCAAAAGAGAATTTCTGCATTTACACGCGTGAATTTACCAGCTAAATGTTTAGAACCTCAACATTAACGACAGGTCTCTTTCATTTACTCCCTTGGATATAATTATCACTTCTCCATTGCTGCATCCGTTTCCTCTGTGAAATTCTGTGAAAATGATTCCTCAAAAGGGACAAACGTTCGTACTTGGGGGCCCTTCCCGAGACTGGACAAAAACATTTTCTCTCCTTCACTACAATCATAATTTCACACTAACATACAAATATAACTTGACGAAGCGTTATAAAAATAATAATATGAGTGCTACCGGAAGTGGTTAAGCGATAACGCGAGAATCATGAACACAATCTGTAAAGCACAGCGTTATTTTTCATTTTTATAATTCTTTTATTTTATGTTTTTTATTTTTTCCGTTGTTGTCGTTGTGTGTCCGTAGTTTTAACTTGCTTGCTTTCGTCGGAGCCACGTGAGGCGTAACAAGAGAGAATCAGCTTATGCTAACCAGACTGTTTGACTATATGTATGTTTATGCGAAAAAAAAAAAAAAAAATCGTTCTATCATTATTATCATCATCATTGTATTTATTCTCTTATTTTTTCAAATGAAAAGAAAAAAATACGTCTTACATATTTGAATGAAAAAATAATGAAAATGGAAGTTATAATTTGTTTTTTTTATCCTCTTTTCATTAGACAAATAATTAACAGTGGGAAAATTGCAGTGATTGTTGAGATAATTCGTGTGTAGTTATGTAGATATATATACATGTAGTGGGTTGTGAACGTGAGAGCGAGTGCGTTACTGTAACTATCTCCACTCTGACAGTATATATTCTAGAGTAGCGAGGTAATACGAGAGCATGTAGTAATAAAAGACACCCTAGCTATTATATACAAACTCCCTTCACCTCACCATCATTGTAGGGAAGCGTAGAGAAATGATTTGGTTATATGATGAACGTCTCAGGGTATAACGAAGAAAATGAGATGTGAAAAAAGAAGGGATAAATGAAGATGTAATACAGTGATGAATAATAAATTTCTGACGTGAGAGGACACGAATTAAAATTATCGATTATTAGATTAATATGAATATAGATGAATACAATAAGGAGCCCTTTGATTCCTTATGAAAAATATATCAGAAAAAAGGATAAAAATTTTCATACGTTCCTACAATTTTTTTCCGAAATATTTGAAAATCAAAGACTTAATGAACATTAAAAATTCATCTCTTCATAATTAAGAGAACAGATTATTCGGAATGGTTTAAAATTCCAGAAAAATCACTGATTTTAAACAAAAATTAGCAGATGTAAAAACAAGACTTTTATTTCGTGATCATATAATAACAATGAAATCTATTTGAACTTGAAAGGGAAATAAATAAATGAATAAATGAATACATGGATGAAGGATAAACAGCAAGAGAGAGGAAATGAAAAAAATAAAACTAATAATAAAATAAAAGTCAAAAGCGTAAGAATTTTTTTTTCTCACGCACACTTTACTTCTTGAGTATTATATCGCAAACCATCAACGTTGGGGCTCATATACTTGATGCACTTTTATAACTATATACTACGCAAGCTCTACTGAGAAGTGAATTCTTCAAGAGCGAAATGGGGTCGTGGATCGCGAAGCATCATGTCGATATATACAACAACGGGCGCCGCTGCCACCACTGCGCCGACGACGTTTTATCGTCTAACGAAACAGTTATACGTAGTCGCGTGACTACAGTCGTAAAGGGTGTGCCTATATGCTGTCTTTCGCATCGTGAACTGGATGTATATGGTATGATGGTGTGTGGTCGTATCTGTGGCTTTTCAGCAAAACGCACACGCAGAGAAATAGAAGGAAGAATGAGAATATGAGGAGAATAGAAATTGTGTTTACGATTGGTAAAATGATGAGATGGAGTTTTCTTCGCATTAAACTGTTTATGGATATTTTGTACCAGATCTATTTCAATCTACTGATTTATTCATTTCTTTTTTTTTTCCACTTTTCATAATGATGATCAAAGTATTGGACTCGTTGTAGGGATTTTTTTTTGAGCAATGTATAAATAATCTTTGATCTTTGCTTCTATTTTGGCTATTTTCAATTCATAGAGTAGTGAGAAAATTGAGAATTATTAATTATTCATCTGGAATGCAACTTGGACGAATATACGAATCAATTCATTCTATATGTGCATCGCATATTCAATTCTGAAAGGTCACCTTTTTTATTTCTGGATAAATTTGTATCTCCAGAGCAAATGAACATCTTCAAACCCTGACCCAAATTAATCTAATTTTATAGTTAAATAATATTCTAAGAAACTTTATTTAAAACTCTGATTATTCAAATATGTTCTTTTATCATTTGTAAGTTGACAAAAAGCGCTGAAAAATTTAATTCCTGTCGAATAATTGATAATATTAACAATCAAATAAATGAAAGCCTATCTTTTAATATGTCTTGCCAAAAGTTTGGAGATTTTCGAATCCCAAAATTATAATAAGGGAAAATTAAATATAATTCTCCCTCATACAAACATGAATCATGAGAATATTCATGGAAACTTCGGAATATAATTCTTACATATTTCATAAAATATCAATGGATGTGAATAAATGTATGACGAAGAATATAGTGATGAACGCGAGAGGAATAAACAGAAATTTGTGAGATGATTAAATTTCATATAAATATGGAATGAATGATATGGAATATTTCATTATTAAATCAGAAAAATGAATGCAACAGCGTCAACCTGAATGCATCGCTTCTTTTTATACATCTCTCTGAATATAAATAAAAATGAAAGCTGAAAAAATCAGCGACAAAGAATAAAAAATACAACCGAGGGCAATGGAAGGAAAAAGAGGGAAAAGCACAAAGAATAAATAGAGAATCTGCGATTTTTGTCCCAGGACATTATCGTACAGCGTAGAAAAGAGGAAAAAAAAATAACATGGAAATACACGGTAATTCTGGAACATGAACTAGATGGTACCTCGCAGGCACGAATTTTTTTTTTATATCTCTAACCGAATTCTCGATGTATTTTTATTTTCATTATGTCTTTTTATCCAGAGATTGACAACAAGATTGAAACTTTCACCTCAATGTGTCAACTCAATTTTTTGTGTTTTATTCACACAAAAGTGCACATATTTTTCTGCTATCACACGTCGAATATTTTATCTCTCAGTCAATACAATATAACTAAATAACCCAAATATACAAAATTTTTTATTTATCCATCGTGTCTAATATGCGACAAGGCAGTGGGTAAAATTCAATTGGCAAAAGACAAGCTTTGAAAATAAAAAACAAAAGGGCAGAGAAAATAAATTGAATAAAAAAGGAGATTGTACGAGAGGGTACAAGAGGGTACGAGGGGGTTGATGTTGGATAACGAACGTCACGCGTTGCAGTTATAGCCAGTGCGAACCGCCGGCCTTCGTCGACAGCCGGTTTTCTAGGTGATCAATGGTGAAACGCGGTAGGACAATAGTCAGCATAGAGTCGCGCGCGCGACCATAGAAACACAACGAGACATACGCTCCCGTTGTCGTTTTCTATGTGGATGCATATATATATGTGTATTTATGTGTAAGAGAGTGTGCAGCTGGCGCGCACGTTGATTTTGTATAGTCTGATGTGGTATGAACTGAGTAAAACGGAGAAAGAGAGTTTGATTGTGTGTGTGTGTGCATGTGTGGACTGGAACCAAGCGTCAAAATGCAACTCAAAGTAGACGACGTCGGTGGCGGTGGGCAAGGGCGGGATCAGTGAGGAAAGAGAAGTTGTATGTATAGAAGAGAACACAGTAGGACTATGACGGAAAAGTTTGCGGTGAGATAAACGAAACGGCGCGTCGTAGTAGTCGTACAGCCACAGAGATAACTCATCTTCAATTTGCTGTGGTCCGAGAATTGAAAAACGATTCCCGATTACTTTTATTTAGTTTCTTTTTTCTTTATTATTATCTGTCCATTGGTAAATTTATATATATGTACACATATTTTTCTCTCCCTTATTTTTCTCTATGACTGAGAACACGAAGAGAATATATTGTTATATTTTATTGAAAATACAGTCTGATTGAAAGAAAGAAAAGATGAAATAATATTATTTTTATTTTTCAATTTTTAAAACACAAGATACAGAAATATGATTTGATTCTTTCAAAATTCCCGATTTTTATCTCCATTCTTTCAATTTTTTATCTGTTACTGAAATGATATAGAAACACATACGTTGTTTGGACAGTTGGTGAATTGTTGAGAGATGAATTCAGAAAGTAAAAAAAATAAAATTTTGACGATTTGAATAAAAACGGATTATTCAATATTGACTTCTTATTCAAACAGTGACATGAGAGCATTTGTTTTTCAACGTTTTTTAATATCCCGATAAATATTGGAGCCAATTATTTCAATTAATTTTTTTTATCTTCAAAGCAGAGAATACAGGATGAATGAAAAAAAATATATGTATATATATGTGTGAATCAATTATACTGTTCATTGATCGAGAAAACAGTTTGATTGAAAAGGAAAAAAGCGAAGAAAAAAGAATCATAAAATTAATTTGTTAATTCGAAAAATGATAAAAAAAAAGTGTATTCTATTATTTGTATATTCGGAATTTTCACCGTGACGGTGAACTTGGGGAGTATTGGCTTTGAGAGATAGAAATGTCCGGAAATCCTCGCGGGATATACCTGACGTTGGATATATATTTACAATGCAAATATCCAACAGAGAATCGACGGCTGTGGAGGAACGTGAACTGTCGTCCAAACTCCTCCCCCTCTTGATCTCTATTTTTCCTCTTTATAATTCTCGCCTTTGCAAAATCGTCGAGTCAAATAATTCTGAGCGGTTCTTTCTGGCATATTTTACTCCTTGTCTATATGCATAATTGGGGGAAAAAGAAAAAACAAAATAAGCGAAAGAAAGACAAAAAAAAAAGATGGAGTAAAATATATCGAAAGCGATGAGATCAAAATGTGTGCGTATATATATCAATGTTTGCATGAATATTACAGTCACGTGAAAAAATTTATGATGTAGTCGTCTGAAAATGCAAAGTAAAAAAATTATTATGTATAAGACTACTCAATAAATCTTTACAACTATATTACAAAATAATAATTGTAATATTTGTAAGTTGAAAAATAATATATTGACGCTGTGGTGGTGGAAGAAAACGTTATTTATGTTTTTTTTTCACGCGAATAAGATCAAGATCCAACGGTATCGATAGCCGCTTCTTTATCCCATCCCTCTCACTCATTCTCATTCTTCCATTCCCGTTTCATTCGTTCTACTCTCTACCTCGTTCCCTTTATTCTACCTCTACAGTCTATCCACTGATCAGATTCCACAGACTCTCGGTCGATGGTAACTTCGTTGGAATAAAATGAAATGAAACAAGAAGCAAAAGAGTAACGGAAAGAAAAAAAAATGAAAAAAAAAGAAAAGACAACAAATTGAACAGGGAAAAAAATATGAAGTATAGAAAACAATGTGAAAGGGCGACGAGAAAGTTGAGCTGAAAGATCACCGTCCTCTGAGAGCAACTGGAACTAAATGAACAGAAAAATGAGACAATAATAAAGGAAGAAATAGCAAAAAATTGCGAAAAGAACTTCTCGAAGAAACTCTGTTATAAGAAACACCATAACATGAGAGAATTAAAATACTTCGAAAATAAATTTTTTAATTCAACGAATCGTCCATAATATATATTCCAATCTAATAATCGAATGAACTAAAAAAAAACAAGACCCTGCTGTTTTATTTCACGATGTGATGAAAATTATTACGGACTATTTTAATTGGTCAATAAATTTGCACTGATTAAATTTAGTGCCAATATGTTTAATTTACATACACATATATTTGTATACACAAATACATGAAGCGATGACTATTAAAATGGATGTGGCCCTAAAAGAATCCTGCGGCGAGAACGAGGGATCATGCGATAGTTTGCCCTATCCCTACACCCTAACATATCTCTTTCATTTCGTGCGTAAATTTTTTGCTTCAAAGAAAAAAGAAAGAGTTATCATTTCACCATTTCTTTTTGCTAACGTTAATTAGTGAATGCAGCTCAAAGGCAGTTGAATAATTGAGTGGTATTCGTATATATATTAAAATATATTTCAAGTCTCAAGATCAAGGGATACAACTCGTGTTCTCGATTTCAAAGAAATTAAGTTTCAAATAAATGAGAATTGTGATATAAGACTGTGTTTGAAATAAAACGAGACACAGCACTACTGCAGTGGACGATAAAAAAAAAGAAACCCTCTTCCCTCTAGCCCTTCACTAGCCTATACATACTCTGACGGAAGTAAATGTCTTCTAACCAGTTTGACTGTGTGTCTATATGTCTACTATAAAAGCATATATACACACATATATAAATACATACAGTAGAAATCCTGGTAAAGCCCAGACGACGCCTCGTGCCTATACCGAGTGGCAGTTGGATGTGATAATTAAATTTCCGACGTCGAAGTAAGCCTCATGGGAATGAGGCTGTGAGACAGAGAGAAAACAAATAATAGGTAAGAGTACAACTGAGCGAGACGAATGTTCAGAAAACATTGAAGAAAATTTAAAAGAATTATCACGGGAAACCATGAATTTTTATATAACTCAATTCATGGCTAACTGATATTATAAATTTTACGAAAAGTCCCAAGTGAAATTCAAGTCAAGAGAGAATGAATAATCTAGAGATTTTATGTTGACGTTAAATTGTCGTGATGATAGAGGTGAAATATTTAAAACAATTTTGAATGAAAAATTACGATGAATATAAATATAAAAGGAATTGTTTAGCCAATGATACAATGATTGATATTGACTCAATATTGATGTCATATAAAGTGCGGATATTTCGGTTAGTTCTGATATCGATTGAGCTTTTGTACAGATTTGTTAATTTAATTGTTCTTCATGTGGGATATTGAAGTAATGACATTCTGTGACACTAATTCGTAATCTTGTTATATTAAACATATTAATTATAAAATGTGGAGAATAATAATTATAGAACGTCACTGAATCCAAGAAAAAAAAAGTATTTCGCATATAATCGTTGAAGAAAAGAAAAAAAACTACAACTTAAAGTATATAAATATTTTGTGTATCGTTTTAATCTTTCGAATCTCAGATGTCAAATGAAGTTATGAAATTGTTTACATTTCTAGAATAATAAGTACACAACCCAGCAATTAAATGCGCATCAAATATTTCATACCGTTGATAACCATGGTGTGAGAATTGCAATAGAAAGTAATTTTCATGTCCCAGTTAATTCAAATAAAAATAAATTAAATGTTGAATTTCTATATTCTTTCATGATTCTATTCAATTTTTTAATTACTCCTGTCATATAATATCGTCTTTCATATTGCAATCAAATACAATATTTTTATTCACTGGTAATATACCGGTAACTCAAGAACTCTTTGCATCCTGATTGTTCGCCCAGAATTCTACAGAGTTTAATTTATTTTTCCAATTTTAACGTTTGCACTAGAACTCTACACAACATATTATCATATTCATCGTCAAACTGTGTTGCATAAACATATTTTCTTGATTCCATGCCAATATTCCTTTCCAAATGCATTTTTAGATCTATTACAAACATTACTGTCTATTGAAAATCCATTAGCATAATTTATTTTTTTTTTATTTGTAGTATATATGTTATGAATAGCCATAGGAGAAAAATAAATAAATGAATGAAGCAATCAAGAATTGAAAATAAAAAATGAGAAAAAAAAGACGGTTTGTGGGTAATGAATTTGTCATTAAATTCATCGTAATTGGAATTGTTGCATTTTAATTATCAATTTGTGTTACGGAATTTTCATTTAATTTTGTCATCGTTGAGCGAATCACTTTGATAAATTATTTACATTATTATTGTACTGATTATTGTATACAAAACAGAAAGAATTTGAATAATATTTTATATATTTCACCTCTTTTAAACAATTAGTCATAATGAGCATGATAATTATTTATGCTCATCAAATGTCATGTCTTGCATATTATTCAGTGCCTATTACAACTAGTTTTACTCTGAATCATTCTGCTGCACCCTAGACAAGGTGTCTAATTCTCTGAACATGTATCTAAAAACAAACTACTTACAAATAAATATATAAACACGTGAATTGTAAACTTAGATATTCATTAATCTAAATATTTTTCAATATTAAAATTTTATTTCCGAATAAAATTTGTTGGCGAAGAAATATTTAGAGGGTCAGTTTCCAAATAACAAATTACCGGAAACAATTCTCACATTTTCCATCGTCCAATAAACGTCACATGACATCAAGAATTACTAAATTTAAGAGAATTGAATTTTCATATTCCTACATACTGAAAGAAAAAATATAAATAATGTCTTCTAATCTACTTCCACTTCCGTTTTGATAGCAACTTCTATAAGGAATAAGAAAATTTTCATAAGTTCAATCTGAATATTTTACTGTTCATCATGATAATTTCTTCCGTTTTCACGAATAATTTCGCCCCATTCAATTTATTTTTTAGCATCAAAAAATGTAATCTACGAACCAGCATGATTTTTGGCGTGATTAAAATTAATAACTAATCATCCAATGTATTCATTAACGATTTCATCAAGCACAAATTTAATACTGATTGCACAATGTGAATAATCATTAGCATTCATTAATTTGGCACATAGACAATAAAATGTTGAAAGTGAGGGAAAATATAGGGATTCAAAAGTATTGAATATACATTTGAAATAAGGGGATGGATAGACTAATTTTCAATATTATTGTTCAATTCGAATTACACATTTCAATTACGTTATTATCATTTATGATTCATTATTGTGATTCTTGTTAAATATAATATTATATCTAGATTGATCAGACAGTATCAAATTATAATAAACAATAAAAAAAAAAATATTTCAATGTTTTCACCAACTCACATCTAATAAGAATGCACAATGCAATCACAAAATTTTTACATTCCGAAATAAACAAAAACATGTAAAAAAAATAGTCAGTAATTTTTGCCGCCCTAATTCGATGAACCTTTGAGACAATAAAAATATATCCACATAATCATCAACCTTTCAACGATTTCAAATTGCTGC
The DNA here is from genome assembly GCA_030523045.1 of Meteorus cinctellus. Classification (NCBI taxonomy): domain Eukaryota; kingdom Metazoa; phylum Arthropoda; class Insecta; order Hymenoptera; family Braconidae; genus Meteorus; species Meteorus cinctellus. The sequence goes on from JAPYZF010000128.1 coordinate 70,269, forward strand.
GACGGATGAACGTCAAAAACTTTGATGTTTAATGGATCTAGTTAGGAAACAACTTCTTGATGAATACACTAACTGCGTTCGAGTATGCTCATGTACCAACGATACTGATACAGTTAATTAGATAAACTTGTGTATATATTATTTTTTGTCAAGTCAAACATTTGAAAAAGGATGTGCAAAAGAATAAGATAAGGTGAAACATGACCGGCATTTTCCGTGCATAATATAAGCTCATTTTTCCCCTTATAAACCCCCTTAGCATTAATGCTTTGCAAAGTGTTTTAATCTTTTTGCTGACACGGGCGTTGAAAATTTAGCAAACGGGTTATATTCATGTATTCACATTGCTAAATTGCAAACTGACCAAAACGCCGATTGCATTATTGCATCAACATGTATAATTGAATTAATTTTAACCTCGTTTGCTGTATGTCCGATAAATACCAAACATAAAAAAAAATAATATTCATATTGACAGAGCGAGGATTTTTTTCATTTCTATTCCATTAAATTTTTTTAATAAATATTACATTGCATAATTCTTGAATAACCATATGAATAGAATATTTCAGTCAAACAATAAAAATGTATATGTCGTAGTAATTCAATTTTATTATTCATAAATTTTCGTCACGTAAAATTACCCATGATCGTATATGTAAGTAGTAGTAACGGACCGTACCTTATCGGCCGCAAGTCTTGCGACTAACGCTTCTTTGATGGGTCCTAACCAATGATGTGCGCCAAGGAATCGCTTATTCAACAATTTTGTATGCGGTGCTGCTTGTGCATAAACCGCTTCTAACTCCAAGACAACCATTTTTGTTGTCTATTAAAATAAAAATGATGTTCAACAAACAACACAAAAAAGCTAATTTAAAATTTCAATTCCACTATTCACTTCAATCACTATCATGACGCGTTATTCACCCTGTTAATTACTATAATAATTCACATCAATAATATATTATCTTTAGTATTTTTTTCTCTCCCTGTATTGTCCGTTAAATATATATTTAATTCACACCGAATATTCCATTTCTATACTAATTAATCTAATTAATTTCTTACTATTTTCCAACTTTTCCTTGTATAAATTTCACACTTATCACAATCAAATTGTCGTAAACACTTATCGTCACAAGAGTCACTGCGTTGAGGCATGTGTATGAATTGATTTTTATACTACAAGCAGAAAATATGAAACGAAGGAAAAAAAATAATAAAGTACCAATTGTCTATTACTATGAAAATATATTCATAAATATATCTGCGATCATAATAAATTTAGATATTCAACAATACACATTGCATGTCCTTATCGAATTCATTGAAAAAATTCGTATAACAATTGTTGTCTTTTTTATATTTGGTCCACTAGTTTACAATGTCATTGAAAAATCCCAACCGAGCAAATGAACTCAATAACAACAAAATCAAATAAACTGTTCACCATTGGAAATTTTATCTCCACTGTGACAATAAAAATAATAATAGTTATTATTATTATAACTATTTTTCTCTTCCTGTTCAAACTTTAACGTTAAATCTGTTGAAAAATTACATAAACACTGTCCACCAAGAATAATTATAAAATATTATTCATCCCCAATAATAAAACTGTATTATATTCATTTGAATGAGGGAAAAAAATATGAAAATATGTACAACGACGAGTACATACACATATACATAGAGAAAGAGACGATTAAAACGATATAAACCGTTAAATCCTTGATAATATGGTTTTAAGCCGTGCTCGTAACGGCTGCCGCCTAGAGAGGCAGTTGAGGACTGACTGCTTGAGTCTCCGTGCTCCCATCGCCCGCGGTTTGAGTGACGCGATGCGGCCGGTGTGACGCGTACATTTCTCTCTATCTCACTTGCGCTCTTTCTCATTCGCATTTGTGCCGTCGTATTCATTCTCTCCCAACTCGCGCCGGCTCTTGAGAGCTTCCTCCCACCCTTCATCACGAGGGGAGAGAGCAAGCGAGAACAAGAGAGAGAGAAAGATATAGACACCCCCGTCGTCGCCACCGTCGCCGCCATACTCACCGCTTTATGCTTGTATATTACCGCGGGCCCCGCGCGCGCGCGACGCTTGTGAGTGTACACGGCCCTCAGGGATTTTCTATCTCTCACACACCCTTGTGAGACCGCCTAAGACACATAACCAGGTGGAGACAGGGTAACTTTAGGGAGAAAAAAAAATAATAATAACAGAAAAAAAAAATCCAAGGGCTCCATCTAGAGTCTCATTATCCGTCTGGGTGTTTTCAATGGGAATTCCCGAACGTACAAGAATACAGGAGTGTTTTATCTTTTGTTTCACTTCTGTTTTGTTCTTCATTTTTGGTTTTTCTTTTCCTTGGTGTTTTTTTTCCGGCTTCTCCATCGGTTCCTTCAGCTTTCGGATGATGAGAGGAAGAAAGAGAATATAAGCAACAGAGAAATAGAAGGGAGTGGCAGAACAAAAATGAAGAGAGAAATATAAACAATGAAGTAGACATTTTAAAGAGTTATCTTTCTGAAGCCCCTCTGAGACCCAACAAGTCCCGTTGAGACACGTTTAAAGACACACGACACAATTGTATAGTAAAATCGTAAGCTGATTGGTAGGATATTGAAAAGTATTTTTCATTCAATTGTTCGCATTATCTATCCTCAGTTTTCCATAATGTATTATTTGATGAAATTCCTCTAGAGACTATTCTGGGATTTGAACATCAGAATGAAATAATCGATTGAATCATTGTGGCAAACAGACGTGAAGTTTATGAGCTAATAATGTAAAATATAAAATGGACAATGTGATGGATAAAATAATGTAGACTTTTAAGTAGGTCATTTTGAAACAGAAAGAAAAATATATAAATGAACAAAATACATTGTAGAGTTGCCCTTTGATATATAAGTCTGAAGTAGCCTAGACTTTGCGAATAGGTAATTCGATCTTATGATCTCGTATATAAAAGTCGTTATGAAACCTCTTTGCTCAACAATAATGCCGTCATGACATTGGAGGATATCGAATATTTATAACAATAAAATGTGATTACAATTCAAAAGCATCATGATGGAGTGAAGAAAGAAAGTCAACGAAAATAGAGAAAGAAAAATAAATAAATAAATAAATAAAGGTGCTATGAAATCATGAAGTGAAGAAGAGAATTTATTTCTAAAAAGACTGGAATAATTTTTACAGGTACTTTAATTGGTTGTGGCTTAATTTAAACGTGAGCGCAGAAAACTCGAGTGTCCTTGTGTACGTAATATATAATGCATGTGTGGGGACACGGGGGATGATGATGCAAAGACACGGGGGATGAAGAATAAAAATAGAGAAAAAAAAACGAAGTGAAAAAAAGAAAAAAATTGTGTGTTCCTCATCTACTATTTTTTTCTTCTTTTCTTTTTGTTCCCCCGCCCATAATTCCTTTTCTCTTTCGTACTTTGGTGCACTTGGACCGTCGCCTGTAGCCAACGGCCTATTGTTTCAGCCCGAGGCACCCCCTTCACCACCCCATCAACAGCCAGACTCTTCGCCAAACTTGGTGAGAAGCAACTGCTATACACGAGAATTGAAAAAATAAAAAAGAAAAAAAAATCACATGTGGATGAATTGATGAATGTCACCCCAGTATATTATTTTCCAAGATTACAGAAATGAAAAATACCAGATGTAAATATTAAATATGTGATTGATTGAAAAAAAAAATTCATATAAATATAACAATTTTAAAAACAGAATTGATTTTTTTCCCCCTTCTATTTGGAATAAAACATTGAAAACAACTAATAATTAATAAAAAAACCAAAAATCAATGCAACAGAAAGTTTTTACAAAATTGTGTTATACAAAGCAACAAAATTAGTAATTTAAAAACCAAAACATTGCATTGTCAATTCTCCAAAGAAAAATTTCATCATTGCTATTGTTGAAATTAATCTCAATATTATTTTGTTTTAGATTTCATGATAATATGAACGATGGAGATTTCGAAAAAAAAAACTGCAGTGATTAAGAAAGATTAAACAGTTCTATTTCAAGAATATATATATTATTTTTTCAGCTCAACCATTCTATTGTTATGATTCGCAACAAAGCGGCGAATTTTCTCGCGATGAATAACATTAAAACTGTCCATAACTTTCATAATTTAAAATACTTCCAGATAAAATTCTGTCGAAACAAGAAAACTTTCAATTCATTAATTTCCCTTTATTACTCAAAAAAATCAAAATATTGTGAAAATGAACAAAAAATCTCTAAGCTCATCACTCATCTCTTTTCAAACACTTTAACAATAACAATAATAACGATGATAATAACTATTATTATTATTATTACCGTTACTATTATTATTACTATAATTATTTATAAACGATAAAATCGGTATGATTGATCGACAGTTCTAAATTACTATGTGTCATTCTATAATTCCTAAACGTAGAAATTACGAATATAATTTTCAAATTTAATATCACATTACTGCCATACCTCAATTACAATTTATTATCATCATCTAGAAAATACAGGGATTTATATACACACAGAGTGCTCTTGATGACATTTCAACCGACGATAGAATATGTAAAGTGATTATCTATTCGACCGATATTGAAATTCTATATAATCCTATTAACTCTTTCAGTGAATATTTCTCATAACATCATATTTATAACTTTTACATCGCATAATTGAAAAAAAGAGAATGAATGAAAAAAAAATCTCCTGTCAATATTCATCATCATCATAATAATAAAACAACAACAATAATAAACAATAAATTATTATCACGTTCAACATAGTAAATAATCAATAATTTTTTTTCCATTCAGAGGAAATATATTCATGATTAACAGCAAAAAAAAAATTCTTTTCACACATTCTTCTGCCTTTTTTTTTTCCCTTTTCCTTCTTCCTTTGCTAAATCTCAGACGGATCTTTCGCGGCCATTGAATTCAGGCGGTGGCATTGATGGCCAAAATATATTATCCACATACATATTTACATATGTATATGCATATAAATATATATATATATATAATTGGGGTGGATTGAGAACCACGGAATTCCGAGGGATGGACGAGCTAGCAAGCACGCGAGCTAGCGTGTTACACACCGGCACTTCTCTTCTTCTTTACCTTCATATTCGCCAACCACCCCTCGTGAGACACGCCAGCGCCGCCGCTGCTACACCCGGTTGCACCCTAGAATCTCTCTCATTATAATAGTGAAGAGTAGAAAGGAGCTCGCAAAAAGAGTGAGAGCGAATGAGTGAAGAGAAAAAAAACAACACATCAACACGAGAACACTGTTACCAAGTATAAATATACTGCAAACTAACATATAACACATACACACTTGTGCTGTTGCGACCTCGTGATAAATTATCCCACATATACCCCCTTCTTGTATATATTAATAATATATTATGTACGACAAGAAATAAAAATAGGAAAAAAAAAATATGTAACAGTGGCATGGTAGCGTTGCGAGAAAGAATGTGCAAAATGTTCAAGGCACATATCGACATAAAAACCACCACCATCGTCACACACAACTTTCTTCACTTTCATTACATTTAATAACTCAAATGTTAATTTTCCTAATAATGCTCTCTCTGGATTATTATTTTATTAGAAAATTTATGGAAATCAGGTCATCAATAAGTTTTATATGAAATATAAAATTGGAAATATAATTTTGATTCTCAATGCATGAAGAAGAAAGCAACTATTGTAAAATGTTTCTTTTCGAATTTCTAGGGTTCACATCTCCAAGATATGTCGATAAAAAATTGACGAAAGTGCATAACGTAATTTTGAAATACAAAGAAAATAAATAAATATTGCAAAATGAGTGTGGCTCTGACGAATTAGTTAAACTTGAAATGTTTCAAATTTGTAGATCAACGAATAATTTCGAATCAATTATCCTTGTCAATTATAGTTGGAATCTCATCATCATTAATGACAGAATAGTTGCTGAAATATGTCATATCATTTTTAAATTTGTCAATCTTTCATAAGTCATCAATAACAAAGATAAATTTGATTTTAATTTCACCTAGTTCAACACAATCTCTCCTAAACACCCTTGAAAAATGTTCCCATCACAGCGAATTGCTCTAAATTATTTTTGAACCAAAATATTAAACACCAAAATCCACAATAAACAATTTGTATCACACCAATTGACTAAAAGTGTTTGAGCACCTCTAATCTGGAACCATGCACTTGGTCACGACTTCATCGTTTGCTTTGTATTTTACACTCGTCAGAAGCCAGAAGAGAGCGAGAACGAGACGAAAAAGAATGAAAGAAAAAAAAAAGAGAAAAAAAAAGCGGAATGAAAGAATAAAAAAATGGAAAAAAGTCAAATGAAGAGTGGTATAAAAGATGAGGGGTGAAAAAGGGCAAAGAGGGGAACATATGCAAAGGGTAAACGGAGCCGAAGGGGGTGTAGGAGTTTGAGATGAAGGTGGTTATGAAAGGGTGAAGAGAAAAAGGAGCGAGACGGAATGCTTTTGTCCTAGCCTAGATTTGACTCTACGGGTGATCCGCACATTTTAATTAGAAAATCCAACCACCAGAAGCAACACAAAACGCAAAAGCGATATCATATATATATATATGTATATACACGTATGAATAGTATAAACATATAAATATATATATCCATTTATATTCGTTACGTGTTTTAATAACTTTGAGACTTCTCAATTACGAGGTATATTAAAAAGCGATGATACGATTTAAATATGAACGTCATGTCATTAGCGTTGTATTATGTGATGTAATTATAAAATAAACAGATACGTATAGTTGTAATGACAGAATATATATTTTTATATCATAATCAATAGAGCTAAATAGTTCCTATCTCCCCTCTCGCTCTTTCTGTAGTGATACTAATAATAAAATATTGAAACATGAACGATATGGAATGATTTTTAATTAGGACGTGTGTGATCTCTTTTCATGGAGTCTGACGATAGGGTCATATAAAAGAAAAATCTTGTTTCCAACATCCCTGGGGAAATCGACCGGTTGAATTAGGCCGACCGTGGCCTGTCGGTGAAAAGGTGAATTAGTTGGTTGCAGATATAGAAAGAGAGTGTACAAGAGAATGAGGAGAATTTAAGGCCCAGGTCAATTGTACATACGACGTTAAAATTACCCAACTATGACGGAATTATTATTCTCTTTGTTTTACTTTTCATCACATGAAGATAAGATAACTGTTAGGATTGTTGAGAATTTTAAAGTGCAAATTGAAAGAAATCTTTGTAGGTTTTTTTTTTGTTATCATATTGAATTCTCAGAAAAAATGATGATTAAAAGAGAAATATTGACATTTGTTAAAATTTCATATCGCATAACGTAATAATATTTTGTACTTTTTATAAATCTTGTACAATTACATTTGTATTTCGCTCGTGCCAAGAGTTACGTTTATTTACCATCAAAACTTTTGAATAAATATTTGATTGTATTCATCGACTTATTTTCCCTTTTTTTGTTCCTTTTGTTACCCTCATCGACATTAAATATTATATAATTGCTACTTGTTTGTCATAGTCACGAACAAAATATGAATGTGCTTATTAAATAAATCAAGAACACCTGAAAAAGAAAGGGAGAATATAATTGTAAAGTGAAACTACTCTTCTATTACCGTTTGCTGTTATCGTGACACTGTCGCATACGCGAAAATTGATAGCGTCACGTCTGGCGACAACAAACGATTCGCGTGAAGCGAAGACACAACCCGCGTCGTCGTTTGACCTTCGTGTGCAAATTGTCATGTCACCAACGTGGTCGTGCAACCGAAAACTACGCCAAACACGAATACATTAATTTCACGAAGGTTCAACTATGCATAGCAGCATCTTTCGCAAATTAATCACCAACGAACATACATTGTGAAACAAATATTAAGCAAACGTTGTTACCTACGTGATATTTTATTTTACAACTGGATTGATGATAGCAATTGAATAATTAGAAGAACCCTGAATTATGAAATGTCATCATTTAGTAATAATGAGAGGAATAAAAACGAGAAATAGACATTTATTCATTCTATATTCCCATCATCAATTCAAATGTATAGAAAAGAATTTGCTAATTGAAGTACTTGGATGTTAAATTATGGAAAAGTAATTCCGACATGACAACGATAAAACCAAATCAGTAGCAAACATGACGGTCACTTGTTTTTCCTATCTAATCAATCATTTAGATGATAAATACAAATTTATGAATAGAAAATTCTAATGTCTCATCTTGACAAATTGTTACCGTGGAAATAAGAAAAAAACGAGAACACAGAGAAAAGAAACAGGACATGTGTGTGCTCGTTTCATATATGTGTGTGTATGTATGGATGTGCATGTTATGTAACGGTTGAACCAAAAATATCCAAAGAATGAGTGACAAGCTCTCGACCTCACCTCAACTGACGAATAAGAGAAGAAGACGAATACGACATCACACAATGCCGAGTATGCTGTGAGAGTTTCCGCTTGACATGAGACAGACTGTGAAAGACTTTTACGATAAACTTGAATTTTTTTTCCCAAGACTTAAATATGGAATTTCCAACACTCACATAAACAATATCAATCAGAGTGCAAACATATTTGTATATATTGCTGTGTTTGAAAAAAAAAAAACAAATACAGTGAAACCTCTTCTTCTTATGACAATCTGGATCAACGTAAAATTGAAAGGGGTAGTGAAAATATTAGAAAGGTTCCTATAAGAATGAATAATCATCCGATCAATAAGAAAGGATATGAATCATTTTCCTCTTTCAATGATCTTACATCATCTATCTTTACTTTTTATCTTTTCCAAATTGATTTGGCGATATCATCGGTCAATCAATGATCCAAATCTATGAAATTTTCATGGATTTTCATGAATTGAAGTCAGGTTGTATAAATGAAAAAATTCGTAACATGGTGAGTTCGTGACAAGGAGCGACTGCACTATATAAAATAAACTGTGTGAAAGCGATCTAAATATCTAAACAGAAAACTTTTAAATTACCACAATAATGAAGAGAAAAATTCATATTCACTGTCTCCCTTTAATATATACTCGACTTCGTCAATTCTGGAAGAAGTTAGTGGAGAGCACCAAACGGAAAATAGAGATGGAGAAATTCACATTGAAATTCCTTGACCGGAAATCCAAGACAGTACATTAGAAGGGAAGAAATTCTTCGAGCATGAGCGAGAGAGAAAAGTTTACACGCTATACATCGTCTTAGTACAGATTTTCATCGTAGAAAGTCATTGCACTTTATGCTGAATGGGCAGCAAGTCAACAACCTGGGATCCTTCTTATATACATACATGGTATATGTGTACCTGCGTGTAGTCAATTCTCTATTCCCCTCACTTGACTCATTCTCGCAGCGTTTTGCACTCTACTTGGATAAGGGAGAGCAACGACAAGCCACACTGGATGAACGAGCGGAAGGGAATGAAGAGAATGAGAGAGCGAACAAGATGGGGGAGTATGAGAGAGGAATGACTTCATGCGCCGTTGAGCACGAGCCATGGAGAAATAATGCGATCGCGAGTCTCATCTTGGCACGTCGACACGTTGCTACGTTAATTGTATGAATCGATGTATTTATTTATGTCAGTCATGACAAAAATTATTAAATAACAGATACATAAACAAATATCTACATGAAAATGGAAATAAATGTAGACAAGAATTGTCACATTTTCGACCGATAATAATAAAGATCACGTGGCTCATATTAAGCTTTGGCCAGACAGAATGACAGAATGACAGATTTGCTGATTGGCAACATCTTAAAAGTACATTTTTTTCACTTAACTCTACAACACAGGAAATACATGAGAATGAAACATCTCGTTTGTGTGGTAGTTAATGTGACACACTTAAGCTAAAATCAATACATTTTTTCTTATCGCTTGTTTCATAAATTTATGATGAAATGAGATATGGATATTTGTTAGAATTAGCATTTCAAAATTTCCTACAATTTCAACTCTAAAATATTGAATACTTATGTAACGCAATATTCCGCGTTTGTTAAATGAAAGAATAAAAACATGGTAAAGACAAACGTTAAACAAAAAATACATATTGAAGAATGAATAGGCAATAGTTGACGTTTGAATATGAATATTTAAGCTCTTTTATTCGTAGGAATGTTCAGCTATTCAAAGATATAAAATGATTAGGATTGTCGAACGCAGAATCTCAATTTCATATTAAATACATGAGAAAAATTTGGAATTCCCAAGCTATAACCCTCATGCGAAAGTGAATCAATTCCATTCGTTAATCCCTTCGCAAAATACAACTGTTCGAATGATAACACTATCATTATAACTTAATTATTTCATGCCGCTTTCAATATGAGCAGCATAATCAAATGGCTAAATAAAGGAGATACGTGAGTGTTGTTTGTTTTTCGAATAGAATAAACTAGACAGCCATTAAAAATCAGACGACCTAACATGAGGCGAATATAAATCCACAGCAGAATATCCCATGCATATGTGAATAGTAACAATCCGATTTTTATTGCAATCACGTGAAAAGTCCAATCATCATTTTCATTTTTAGAACTATTCTGTATTCCACATCCGCCTACGTATCCAACTTCCGAAATGGATTAATTTCATCCAATATAATTTTTATCATCATATGGTAAAAAAAAAAAGAAGAAAAAGACGAATATAAACAGACAGAAATATTTAATTGGAATGGCACTTATCAATGACCGGAGATGAACGGAAGAGAACTCCAATCATTTTGATTTCAATTTGATGAAAAAAAAGACGTATAAAATGTAACAAGAATAAATGTGGATTCAGAATTTATCTGAATGTTCTACTTTCCACAATAGAAAATAAGTACTAGAGAAGACGACAGGGAGAAAAAAAAGACGGAAATAAAGGAGATAAATAACAAAGTGAGATAGAAATAGAAATGTGTTGTCAAGACGTCAGAATATATATCTAGAAAAGGAATAAATGTGAATAAGGTTTTTTTTTATATAAAAGTCAAAGGCCTCGGACAAGGCCATGGAAAAAAAATGATATATGTTGAGTGAAACAGTAGGTAGTGAGAACTGCGTACTTTTCAAAGTGCAAAATCCCCAGTACGCGTGCTGCCATCAAACTACCCACATTAATAATATCCTAATTATATCTCCCAAAATTTATATAGCATTACGCGAGGATGAAGTTGCCTAAGTAATAAGCCCGCGTATGCTAATAATTCAGTAATCCACCTCGTCTCTCTTCTTATGAATTGAAAATGACGCAATCATTATAATTTTGCATATATTCACAATTCAGTTGAATATCAAAACTCTCCGAAAATGTTGAAATAACGAACAAAAATGATTTAATCTTCAAACATCTGTAGGTAATCCATCCATAGAATCATTTTTGTTTCGCGCTAGTCTATGAATTTATATTTGCTCGGATGTAGAAATAAAAATATGGTTGTAAGTTGAATATATGCATGGCGTACATGAGAGTCATGCAAAACTCGGGGTTTTGTTAGCTCAGTTCTATTTTATGCCGATGATCGAAAGTAGGTGGTAGCCTGTCAGTCGATGATTTATGTACATCTGCCAACGCCAAGACAGTTAAAACTCTAGACCACCTCAATAATGGTATTTAAAACTCATCGTTTGGCGATGTGTATTTGGGATGATAGCTAAACACACATTGAGCGATTGGTACCGGGGTAAATTTAAAGTTGAAGAATGATTATGCGGAAGCTCGTGAACGGCAACAGAAGTAGAATATCTCGAGAAATCTCCAAGGTTTCTTTTGGAATCGTGAAATCAAGAATTTGACGAAAACAAATCTTTGTTTTCGTTTGTTATTTCATAATGTTGATTCTTACCTGTACGTCAAAATGCGTCGTTGTGTCTTGTGTCTGCGGTGGACCCTGTTGTTGCTGTTGCTGACTTGGTGGTGGCCCTTGTGGCGGTAATGGACCTTGTGCACCAAACAATTGGGCCGCATGCGAATGCGGATGTTGAAGATGATGTGTAGGTGGTGCTTGATGATGTTGTAAATGATGCGGAGGCGCTGGTGCAAACGCCGCCATAAAATGCTCCTCGCTACCAACAACATCACCCGGTTTCAATAGAACCACACCGCCACCCGCACTCACTGCCAATGTAGCTGCGGCATTTTTTTGAAATTCTTCTTCACCTGGTGAAGGTTGTCTGCTCCCAGGAGTTCGGCTGTTAGAATCATTTATCGAAATTAATCAAAAGAATAAAATCAAACTGTGTTCATCATTCTTTCATTTATATCGAAGTAAATTCAGTCATTGAGAAAATCCATCACATATCTGGGTAGCAAATTTAATATTTCTCAATTCGAGAATAAGTGCAAGATTCATGGAATGCAAGAGGCATTGTTATAATCCAGAATCGCGAAAATTTAGTGAGGTTTGTCGGATTGGAAATTTTGGCATGGAAAGAGTAACATGCAATGTCAAGGTGTCAGTCGTCATCCGCAATTCATTGCTCTTCAATTTTGGTATCACCGAATTTACTTAGTTCGACCGAACACTTGAATGGTTGATTTCGTATCCAAGTGTCGATAATTCATACACCCACCATTCAAGCATGTGCCGCCACCTAGTGATATTAAAATAAAAATAGGCAACTGCCATGCCGACGTACAATTATGTCATCGGGTTCAGTCCAAAAAATCTGCTATTTTCTCTGACTTTTCCCGAAAAATAAACAGTAGATAGGATTCTGACAAATCTTTGATAATAGAATCTGCTATTGAAGTTCATTTATCTCACTCACTTAAATCCTTTGTCGTCATCGAGACCATTTTGTGATGCGAGTCCGTTACCTTGTGGACCATTATCATCTTTCGAACCATCAAAAGGACTAGCTGAACCCTTGTCTTTTTCTTTTTTGTCATTATCAGCGTTCTAGAACAAAAGAAAGATCATTAGTATTTTCGAATTGGGGCAATATCATTAAAAGTACCTTCGATCAAGAATTAAACGGATTAATATTGATGATTCTTACCAATCTGAGACCGCCCATTCGTGGTTCCAAATCTTTAGGTGTTGTCGGGCTCGAGCCAAGAACGTATTCAACCATTTTAACACCAAGTCCGCCAGTTTCACTGCAATCATCATGAAATTGATATGATGTTTTTGAAATCTCAAATGAGTGGATTAAGTTTTGTTTGGAAGAATTATTGTCGCTGCATTATACATTTCTTTTGGTTTTACTGCATATTTCAACATAGCTAAACTGAATTATTTAATGATAGGGTTGACAATGCTGAATCCCTTTCAATGTCTCTTCTACATGATCCACTAGAATTCCTGTCCCCCATAAAACCACATCTGGCTCTCACTATTTTTGTACTTCGCATGTCATGGAAAAATCCTCATGCTCGCATCTCTGCACTAGATCTTTTACTCTTGGCATTTGCCTTTGTCGTAATACGACCTTCCTCAATTTTTCCGCCTAAAATCGTCCCTCCCTTCAAATTTTTGGCAGTTCAAATTTATCAGCAAGAATGATACCATAATTAAAAAACAAGAAAAAAATATCTAAAATTATTTATGTTTTTGACTAGATCCCATATATCAATCTCGCTTTCCCACCTCTTACTGTATTCACAGAGGAGAAAAAAATCTATCATACCCTAGTAAAAATATTCAGTACTAAAAGTACATAAATGAAAAGGAGACAAATTTTTTTGTTTAATTACCTGCTTCGTGGACTGAGAACAGCGCCAACTTCTGATGTTTGATGATGATATCCGGTGCCAACTCCAACACGTCTCCCTGTGGCCATTGAGATCGGTTGCGATACGGCATGATCTGTCATAGGAAAAATAACCCACCGATTAGATAAATAAATCATAATAAAATTACAAAACCAGATACTTCTTCTAATCAAATAGTTACGAACTAAATGTATAATTCATACATGCTAGTATTAATTGCAGTAATTTAATATAATGGCTTGATACACGATAGTTGAATAATACTGCATTGAAAATTCTCTGTGACTTTTGATACATGAATGATTAATTAAAGGGGGTGATGGTTGAATAGGAAGAGAGCGTAAACGCCCAAGGGTTGATGAGTAGCTACGATCCTGGCTATTGGGACGTTGCCCCAACCAGTAGGTTGATGCCGGGCGTCTGTCGCCATAGCAACAGTCGCGTTGCACCCATCGCAACATCGCATTTACGCATATTAAAAAAATAATAAAAAGATAGAATTAAATCAGCAATGTAATGATGTGAAGAAACAAACTTGAATGTGTAGCTTCTCTATTTTCTTGCGCAATAAAATTCATTTCATTAACTGTTGCGCTGTCAAATAATCGTTTGAATACACGTAATGATGATGAAACTGATTTGGTTGTTAGCAAACCTCATAAGTTTTTTTTGATAGAATGTCAATGATTATATCGTCATGGAATCAATGGGAATAATGAATTAGATGAATTTAATAAATTTACTGGCATAATTTCGTAATTCATAGTATGAATAAATACAAAAAAAAAAATACATATGAGAATAGATAATAATGAATTTAATCATTTTACCTGGCGTACTCCAAGTGGAATCTCGCCACATTTGATGATCGCCCAAGTGAAGTATCCCGCCGCCTTTGACACCCCCTTCATCCTTGGAGCCGCCCTCGTCAACGCCCCAGAGTTTTTTTGCCGAGGGTGCGATCTTTATATGAAACAAAAACAAACAAAAAATACATTGTAGTCATATATGTAAATGGGTAGTAACAAACAACAATAGGGTCATCAACATGAGTGTATGAGTTCAACGAACAGCACATTGTGTTCGCCATTTCGTCATTTCCATAAATAAATAAAACGTGCAACCAAATGGTATGCATGGATCAAAGAAAAAAGAAAAAAGGGAATGCATTTTAATTTGATGCAGAATTATTCATTGTGAATGTTTGTATTCATTTTATTTCATAATATTTATTTATTTTAATTTTTTCTTTTTCATATGAACGCAGTGATTTTATTCTTCAAAAATATAATCATACCAATATCATATCCCACTTCTTCTAGTTCTCACATCGAAGAAGAATAAAAATATTCATTGTTTGTTCAGTAAAATGCAAAACTTGAGACTATTGTATCAGAAAATTGTATATGCATGGCTGAGAGATTATTGTCGAGACAATGCACAGTATTTTAAAATGTATTTACAAGTGGATGGAACGATTAAAATCTATTGCCAAGAATTTGCATGAGCGAACCGTGTGAATATTTTTTTTCTTATGGTAACTAAAGTCTCCTCCTTCAACGTGCTAATCTTGTACTTTTGTTACTTATTCATCACTGAATCAAGAGCGCGTGTGTTCAAGTGTAACGTGCAAGAATTTTACATGCAAAAATCACCATATTGCCTTTTTTTTTCTTCATGTTAATTCATTTTAAATACTCGCAACCATATCTATCAAAATTAATAAATTAACTGACCCACCCCAACTTCACATTCACATTATCACAGTTTATAATTTTCCTTTCCGTCTCCTTTCAATAAAGGAAAAAAAAACATTAACTTCTGATTGTGTCTACCATTCTCTCGCTGAAGTGCAACCATTTTTCTTTCCTTTTCTTTTTCATACTGAATATAAAGGTAATCGATTGTTGTCATGACATCGAGCAGTGAGCATATGGAAAAAAAAATCTATAAATGAAGAGAAAATAAATGATTGGTCGACGGAATAAAAACAAGACGACACAATTGAGAAAAAGTGACAGCATGTGTCCGTTCAAATATATATTAATATCATATAGGCTTCGCACCCTTTCCACGACAGTATCTTCTCCCGCATGCGTGTATCATGAGACCATTGACCGTTTACCTATATGACCAGTAAATATATAGGAAATATATTCCAGAGTATTGGTTTTTCCCCACCCTTTGAGCACACAGTGGTATTAACACGATACCTTTTTTAATTATTCATCCATCCAAAGTAATTTTCTATCCCCAACAAATCCGTGATTATTTAATATTTTGTTATAATAAATGAAAGCTTTATGTAATGTACGATTATTAATTAAGATTATCTTTCCCATTATAAATGTTAATGTAATTAACATTATACAACAATCTATTCGAAACAAATCCCGATCGAATAATATTCGAATAAATTAAATCAAAGTGTTTCCATTTCTATACTCCACAAGTTTCTTATATTGTAATTTACATTTATATTTCAATAAATGGCTGATTATAATAACTAACAAACTTATTTCAACAAAAAAAAAACTTCTAAACTTTTTTTTTCATTCAACTTTACAACTGAACTCTCATTAATTTTTATTCAATCAATGCTCGCTACGAAAATCATTAAAATATTCCTGAGAAAGAAAATACCTCCACAAAAACAGTCGATCTTATTAAATGTTTCTCAACTTATATTTGTCTCATTTGTAAAAACCTAACCCTTATTCGAATCAAATTATTACATCCCAATTCACACAAATACTTTCTACAATCATACAATTATTTCTGATAATAAAATCAATGAGATTACTTATCTCTACCACTGTTAATTTCATTTCTCCTCTGGTAAATTCACCACAGAGTAAACCATGTATTAAAATATTTTTGATCTTGACTGTGTGCATGAGTAATATTGGCGCAATCGATCAATCAAACATGATATATTGGCAATTTTTGTAGCATTTTTTAAAAGTATAGTACATTGGTGAGGTCATTCGAATCTCATTCGTGCGAAGGTCTACGGAAGTTGCTTATTCAACCCTCTATTAAACCGCCCCTTTGGCACTCGCCCTCTTTCTTTAACTCACAATTTCTATCACTAGTTCAACGAACTTCCGATCTACGTCTGCGCGTACGTTGTCGCAACTTCATATACACTCACATAATATTGAAAAATTAAATGATTGTAAATAATATAAAATAAAATATGAGTATGAATTTAGCAGACATGAAACTATTTTTTTTCCATAAATATAGAATTGAATAATTCAGATAATGGAATGAAAAAAAAAATTGCTAAATTTCTGCCAAATTCACAATTATAATAAAATACATAACCAACAAATAAATGACGAATAACTATCAGAATAAATAATAATCCACGAATAAATTTTGTAATTATTTTCATTACATGAGGCGAATGGTATGCCAATTATCGAATAATTTTAATTAATTAGAAAAATTGAATAATAAAATTAATAAGTCTAAAAATATACCAGGAAAATGTGATCAAGCCAATTAGATACATCTCGAATGCCCATTTTGCCTTTTTCTCTTCCTCACTCTTGCTTGCTCGTTTACTTCCTGATGCCAATGGGGGAGTAGGATCCTAAGGGAAGGAAAAGTACCAACAATGTCCACGTGATGACGAAGTCATTGGAGAGAGAAATAAAAGAAGGGTGTGGAATAAATACGAGTATTAAGGTAGGGTGAGAACAGTTGGAATAAAAGGGAGAAGAGCTTTGAGAACAGTAAGAACGAAAAGAACGAAAGTTCGGGAAGGTTCGGGCAGAAGTGAAGGACGAGTGTTTAGGAGTGTGCGCAGCTGCTTTAATACCCACCCAATAACTTATTTTCGAATTATTGACATTGAACCTTCATAGATATAGCAATCAATATAAATGAAAGAAATTGGATGAAATATTAAATGAACTGAATTATCAATATCAATCATTAACTGACTTTTGTTTCAATAACTAATCAAATCGAACCACAAAACGTGATAAATGGAAATTATACTGATCATAAAATCGACATATTTCAATAATTCAACAATTAGAAAAAAAGACATGAACATTCATCGACATTATCGTTTTTGTATTTGAAAATAAAAAAAAAGTTTGAACATATAATTCTCGTCAATTACCCATAAAATAAAAATACTCGTTTGACAGAAAAATAAAAATAATTACTTCAAATAATTTATAAACTGATGAAAAATTCAAATCAACACAAATATTGATTCACAAATTTACAATAAAAATCAATAGATTATATGAGAAAAAAAAATTTTCCGCTATTTCGTATCGAGAATATAACTAAGGGGTGCAAGATTGGAATAGCGGGGGCGCGCTTATCGACCGCGTTGTGGGGACGTAGACGGCGGCGTGCCGGCGCGTCGTCTCCTATATCCGCTCGTTGATGGCGGCAGTGAGAGCAAGAGCTCGTGAGCACGCGCGCCAGGAAACGTTCTGCACGTTACCACACAGTGTGCCGCATTGGTGTGTATTTCTTTCTCTCTCGTTTTAACTATACACCCCCACCACGTGGATATTTACCTCTGTGAAGCCACAGTAAAGTAGGCGCGCAATTTTCCCCACTTGCCAAGCCCGACTCGCGAGTATAAGCGACACAATGCGTGCTCTCTACTCTGCCTTTACTTCTTTTTCGCGCTCCTCTACTATCTCTATCTCTCATTCACTTCCTCCCTCCTGTTTCTCGTTTACAAAACTGTCGCTCCTGCCGCGCGCGCGGGGCCACCGACCCCTTCTCGCCAAGAGACCCAATACAACTCTCGGGTCACGGCCACTGTCCTCGCGCGAGCCCCACGATCATCCGTGCACGACTCATAGTCCATACGTTGCCCATAACGCCCGTGTCCACGTCAAGGTCCTCGCAAAAACATTCATGACTCTTATGTATCTTGACATACAATCAAATGAGAATATGTGAATTATTATGCTTGACAATTACGAGAGCTTTGTATTTATTTTTTTATAAAATAGTTCAGTTGTACAAATAGAAATTATCGCTGATAAATTTAGAAGCATGAAAAATTCTTTTTTGATGAAATATATTTGTTTGAGCAAATGTAGATTTACTTTATTTAATTTCCAAATTGGATACGATGAATTTAGAAATAAGAGAAAGTTTCTCATAAAAATAGATGAAATAATTATTAAGTTAACATTGAAAACACAAGTTTTGATTTTTTTTTTTGGTTATTGTAAAAGGAAAATTGCAGTTCATGAAATGATAATTCCAATGTAGAAAAAAGTAAATGTTTATCATCTCAATTTTTTCACGATAATTATATTGCTGATAACGGAAATAATTTGTACAATTTTCTAATAAATCAACTGATACATCACAATAACAGAATTCATCAAAATCAAATAAAAAAAAACGAAAAGAAATTTTAAGTGGACACATGGGCGCATAGGCAGTGTTGTGTGGGCTGTCAAATAAACTTGGATGTGGTAATACGATGCGGAAGAGGAAGATAAAAAAAAAGAGAACAGTGCTTTGTTTTGTTCGTTCCGTCTTTCCTTAACACCCAGAAAGAAAATGGAGATTTGTATCAAATAAATTGAATTTCTATTGAAAACTCAATAACCATCTTACTCAAAAACAAAAATTAATGTGAATTATAATCGTCAAATTATTTACGTAAAAAATGGTGGTAATTCACAACAAACTGTACACTAAATTTGCAATTATACTCCAGATTAAGATCAATGAACATTGGCTGGGCATCAAGATTAAATTCTTTTGCCATCAACACAATACATGAATTCTTCAAATTGAATCACATCAAAAAACATTTAAAACCATTTACAGAATGAGTGAAATTATTAATTTAAAAAGCCATATGGCTTTACATGCGGGTTAGATAATATTCATTACATTTGATCCGAATTATTTTTGTTTCTGGGTGTTCTGCTCTTTTTCCTTTAATCGTCATCTCTTCTCCCTTTTTTCCAACGTATTACTATCTATGTTGTTCCCTCAATTGCTCACGGGATATACCGCTAGGCAGTGAGATATTATCGTCTAGCTGGATATTATTTTTCTTTTCCTTCTTTCTCCTGAAGAATTGTTTTTCAGTAATTAAAAACTATTGGGAATAGGTTAAGTTTTATCTCAAATATCCGAATGTACACACATACACATTTACCTAAACTAATTCACATTGACTTTTAGAACATTAAAAATTAAATGAACCACAACGAAAGAAACAATTAATATCAATATTAATTTAACTAGATACATGATCAATAAATAAATTTCCCGATTTATATATAAATATACACCGTAATCGATTTTGTATTCGCGTGCCATAAAATTACGCGAGCAGCGAACGCGTTTTCAATTCATTCGTTGATGAAAAGTGAATGCTAAAAGCATAAAGAGGGAGGTGATGAGTGATGAAAAAAGGAGGATAGAAAGAGAAAAAATGTTTTACATTCAGAACAGAGAAAGAGAATTTACTTCAAGAGACGATCGAAGTTGATAGGCTTTTGTTTAGTTGAAGTCTTTTCTCGTCGTCTGGACAACGCGCTAATGCGTCATCGATACGAGTCCAGTAAGAGTGGGTATGTGTGATTTGATGCGAACAAGAGTGAAAGGAAAGAAAAGAAGAAGAAAAAGAAAAAGAAAAATAGGAGAGTGAAGGCAAATGGCGCGGTAGGATTTTGTTGGCACGTGTCTGTATGTTATTCATGTTCCTTGCGCATGACGATGATTAAGACACGATTGGACGACGCTCGGATTTTTGTCCGACGCTCTCGTCAGGTCATTGATTTTCTTTTTAATGCTATCAGCCTTGGGCTTTCTGCCATTTTGTGGCTTATTTTCCTTTGCTCTTCTTTCTTTTTCATCAATTTTCTATGTTCTGACAAACAAAAAGAGAATAACAATATTAAACTAGCTGAAGCACAACGTGTATTGCACAAACAAGAAATTCAATTCGCTGCACGATATTGTTTCAAATCCGATCGCTTGACAAAAGGATGATAATAATAACGAATGATTGAAACAAATGAATCGTAACCTCGTGAAAAATCAATTAATCCATTAATAACTTTCTGCAGGGTGCATGTAAATATTTGATTATAGATTCAATTGATTCGGATGAAATACATTGGAATTTCAGAATGTTTGTAACGACAATTAAACTCCATATATGAACGCCAGTCTTCTAAATGAATTATGAATCACTGAATTATTTCATTTTCGTCATATCAAACCAACTCCTGATGCTTATCTGTAAACTCATATTCTAATCAAGCAGATCGAAGTCATGGCAAAAGATCAACTCGAAGCTAATCGAATATACCAGTGACACATTCAATTTATAGTAGATGAAACGAAAAAAAGATTAGATTGACTCCCTTCATATAAAATAATAACAACTACGATTCTAGAAATTCTAAATATTGATAGGACTATCAAAAAATCTAGCATGAAATGTTGAAACAATTAAAACTTATTTCATTATCTCATTCAATTACGATAATCTGGTAATTTGAGAAAAGACGTTGACATTGAATTATGAATATTGATTGAAATGGATATGTATCAAATTATAATAAATCATTCATGCTTGAAATTATTCGCTAGTTGTTTGGTGTAGCAGTTAATATTCACTGGCATGAGACCACAATGGCAAATCTCATGATAGTACGCACTACATTTCAAATATAAATAAAAATTTCAATCAGCTAAACTCTCAATTTTTAAATATCACAAACAAACATAACGACAAAATGATAAATGATAATAGATGAGTAAACTCAATAAGTAAACGACAAAAATATTTCTTCAATTTCCATTATCTTCATTTTTCGATGAAGCATGACATTTACCCACCACTCTCGCTCACTGTGTACAAGCTAAATACTTGAGTGATCAAGTATATACTCAAAAGAACGAAAGAAAGTGAGAAAGAGATAGCTGGATAGAAATATAGATAGAGTACCTCTTGAAAGTTCTAACGAACCCGTTTACAAGTGCAGGATTATGCTCTCTCAAGGTGAACGCACCCTTTCAAGGCAACATTCCACATATATAACCATGATAATTTGTGTTTTTTTTTTTCAGTTTTTATATGTTTGTGTGTGCATATCGTTTCATAGTTAGGGAAATATAATGAGAACTTTTAATGTCGACACAACTGTACAACAATTGTAGACCCTTTTGATTAAAAACCATTCGAACATGAATATTGGATGTACATTTTACTTCATCATGTTTTTTCTTCATTGAAATGAGAGTTGGAAATTAATTATAAAACAATTATCAAGGCATAACGAACGAATTCAAATAAAATATGAATAAAAATGCAACGTAGATATAAGGAATATGATAATTTGTACGGTTATATATTGAAAAAATTCCTTCTGGAAGACGAGGACTCTAGAGACATCGTTCTATGTATTGATGCTATTCACACAGAGTGTAATAATTCATCGGGAAAAATCGATATTCAATATGAACAACCCCGAGATATATATTCGTATGCACCTAAGGAATTACAAGAAGAGAAAACTAAAAAGGTCGAGCATAGCAAATAAAAATTAGTGATATTTGAATTGCTTTAGTATTATTGAAGTTTTTTTAATTACAATTATGTATATAAGGATGAATTTTCAATGAGAATAATTTTGTAAAAATCGAACGAGAATATTGGTAGACTTTGTGTAACTGCGTGCGTATGTATTGTATGCAATAATAATCACGAATGAACGAGAAAGGAGGCTCATGGTCATCGATGTTCGTACAAGTATGGTCAGGCCACACGACACCAGCCACGGGAAAAGATGTCAAATGACTCACACATGGCTGATCGATATTTTCGACCGACATCACACACATACACACAAGCACTCCTTTACTTCGCCCATGTGCATCACGCATTGATAACAACAAATGTCAGCCGCACCTGGTCTATCCGTACACAGCTGTATTCATGCGGTGTTGTAGCTCTCCATGTTACTAAACCGTTTTTTTTTGGTTTCCAAAATCATAGTGCGATTTATTTTATTAACCCATTAGGTCTTTCAATCCATAAAGAGATGCTGATTCATGATTGCAATAGTTTAATATTCTTTCTCTCTCCTTTTGACTATTGAATTTGGAACAAGTTGTATTACTGAATTGAAAATGTTATTTTTAATCTTGCGATTATTTTTATACTTAAAATACGAATACATTCTATTTTGAATTTTATAGCAAATAGTGAGACCTTGTCCAAGATTAAAATATTTTGTAGATGAAAATTCTTTTTTAGAATTAGAATGGTAAATAAGAAAATACGATTGCAGTATTGATTGATCATCAAAAGAAACGATGAATCCGGAAAAGAAACAGAAAAGGATCAGAATTAATTTCGTAAATGAAAATTAATTTCATCGTCTTTCGATTACTCATAGGTTTTAATGTTTTCTAATCGATGGTAAATACGAGTTATCTAGATAAGAATTAACATGTTATCAGATTCTAGAAAAATTGTCATACTGAATGGCAATTGTAAGTTAATTTCAGGACAAGCAACAAATATTCTCTGGGAAATTTAATTTTTGAATTGAAGATAAGAATTCGAAGGTTGCTGATGTAAGAAGCCTAAAATAGTAATGTCATGTATTAATATATAGTCTTGAGAGATAGCACGATTGGAAGGAAAAAAAATGGACTGAATCCATTTAGTTGAAAGCATTAATATCTAATGAACGAATTTTTGTGACAACACATTTGACCTTTAAAGAGGATTCCACATATGACAACCAGGTAAATTGTAATCATTCTACTGAATATATATCTCGGTGTATAAAATGAGGCATTCGCAATTCACCATCCTTTCGGATGGAATTTATTCCGCTATGAAAGCATTTAATTGACCCTAGATGAGTCGAATACATTTTAAATTCATATTTCGAAGAACATACGCAGGAGAGCAGACTCACAAAAAAGATTAATAGTATAAAATAGTGGATATTTGAAACAGTTTGATAGCGAGAAGATAAAAGGAAGAAAAAATCCATTTTATTCTACCTCGAATATTCATCACCTTGAAATGAAACCCGAATTTTAGTGGCTAATAAAAAAAAAAAAAAAACCCCTTTCTACATAACGTATGACTACATAAAATAGCAAACGCGGTAATATTGCGCAAGCGTTTTTGCTTATATGGAGTCGTCCCCGAAATTTCTTTGTATTTTTAGTGTTAGAAAGTCCGCGTGAATAAGAATACCAACCAAATTCTTGAGCATAAAATGATGATAATAATAGCAAATTGATTGAATACAGCCCAGTTCTTATGTGAATTACGATTAAAAGAAGTCAGACTTCATCTTTGTAATTAAGAAAGACTATGAATGAATCCCGATATCGTTTCTCACCTTAGATACATCATGATTATTGTATTATCGATCAAGCAACACCTTAATGTGTATCCATAATAGATTTTATGTCACTTGATCTGATATCAAAAATAATGTCAAGGGCAATAATAATCCTAGCAGGATAAACGTCATAAACGGTATCTCAGACTGACAGAATTCGTCTGTATCCGGCTCTCTACATTTTATCAAAAAATCAATATTTTTCGTCACGTGTTTTTCCTGGCGAGCAATCTCAAATGCTTATGCATCAAAATGTCCGATAATCATTAGAGACTCAGGATGGAATATGAAGTTTGTCCGTAATCGAAAAAAAATCTATTTTTCATACTCTAGACCACCCACGTCTCTCCTTCCAGCATTGAGGAAATAAATTTCTGCATTTCATAAGCGAAAAAATGAAAAAATAAAACGCCACTAATATGAGCAAGACACTCTTGAGTAAGCATAAACGAAAGCAAGTTTGAACGTGCGTTTGAAGGTTTTTTGCCACATCATGGAGAGCCAATGTCTCTTTCACCCAATTTTTATATCGTCCATGATGTGAAGGGCGTAAGGAAAGAAAACATGTACTGAAACAAACTATCCTTTCACGAAATGAAGCGACCACAAACACATACATAATGAAAATATGAATAAATTCCAAGGATGATGAAGTGGAAAAAATCACGAACTTGAATAAAAATACGAGAAATAATTCTAACCATATCTGCACCCAGATCCTTCATGTCGCAATAAAGAAATAAATCCCCCGGCGGTTTCATCCAGTCGCCAATGTTGTCACCCTGACTGTATCCAACGCCGAAACTCTCCACCGTCTCCAAATTAATCGTCACCGTCGTCGTTTTCGTCGTTTCACTCTCACACTCTTTTGTATTATCAAACACAATTAATGCAATTAATTTCACTCAACGCCAGGAACAAAATTGTAACAGATATTAAACACACATACACATCAACAAACAAACACACTCACATACACAAAATTGATCCAGCGAATCAGCACGTATAATGGGGCTCTAAGAACACAATATTATCCGGCCCTGACTTCAGCACTACCGCTGGGACGAAAGAGCCGCAGCCTCTCCTTCTTTTCCCTTTTCGTTTTATTATTATTGTTATTATTATTACTCTTCCTTTTCTTTCCTTCACCACTTCTTTACTGTTCTGTCTGTGGTCGTTCTTGTTTCCTTCTATTTCTTACAGTAATTTCTCAATATTTTTTTTTTTCCTCGTTAAAAGACTTAATCCGATTGTGCGTTCTCTCTTTAAATTCAATTCCAATCAATGTCACATTCCCGAATAAACCAAATGCAATACACTGATATATCGGAAATGATAAACAACCGTTCCTTGTCACCACCTTAATAACGTTTTTATTATTTCCTTACACTCCTGTCTTCTATTTTCGAATAAATATATTTTTTCTACACTGACAACTGCCGTTTCATGACAGAGACGAAGAACTATCTATCTCAGTCCAGTTGCCCACCTTAATATTTCTTTCTCTTGATCGCACCGACTGGTCGAACAATTCTCTCTCTCTTTCTTTTCCTTCTAGCACCCACATACAGTTGTCACCCATACAAATATGAAAAATAAACAACAGACAATGCGCACACACATATGAGAGTTAATTGGCGTAACAAAATTTTGCTATTTACAACTGTGGGTGAATGATAGAATTATTTTTCTTGTGCATATAAGTGTTGAATTGTTGATATTAAAAGATAAATGTTTCACATTTCACGTACGTATATGTGATCATCGTCCATTTAGTCATTGCAACGCACGTTTATTTTATTTCTTATTTGTATGTATTTGTGAATCCGTGCCCGTGTGTAGATTTGATCTTTCCGTTGTTTTGTTATTATTTTCACGCAATGAGTGATGAATTTTATAGGTTATTAGACACTTCGTTTTATTCGATAACAACAAGGAATGTCTCTAGTGTTTTTTTTAATGTGTGTTTGAAGGAATAAATTTCACGTTAGCCGGCCTGCTGGATTGAGACTACCCGTCAGACGAAACAAAGAACGACGCGGTGATACTGGCGACGCCTCGCGGACGCTACGCGCAAACGCTTTTATCCCCTCTATTATTTGTTGGCTATATTTATGTACACATATAGTTCTTTTTTTGCTTATGATTTCTATTATCTATCACCTTTATTTAGCGAAAATACTAAAATTATTGATATTTCAATAGATTAAACATGAACCAACGATGAATGATGAATATTATTTAATGAAAAATTGTTTCATATTAGGTTGAATATAAGAATGGAGAGGGAACAGCTTGAGGCTAATAATGAAATAAATAATAAAGATAATTTGATTGACCAATAATTTCAAGCGCTATATACACTGGGACATATCGATAGGAATTGTAAGAGAGAAGAATATATGTTAAATCTTGGTAAAGTGGTTTCACATCGAGTAAACATTTTTCCAGATATAAGAAAATGGTAATTGATGATTAGAGGCTGTTGCAATTAAATTAGGCGATGTACCAGAGGTAGAACGCATAATCAAATCAACTCATTATTAGCCATCAAGACTTTTGTATAAAAGTTATCTACCAAGATTATCTAATTGGGAAGGATTGGCCGATTGTGTTGATGCTTTTTTTTTCTCTTATCGGAAGGGAATGTTGTTCTAGGGAACAGTATAGAGAAGTAACTTGCCAGCCAATGCATTCAATAGTTATACTTTTCGTTTTGTTTTCAAATTAATTATTGCCCTATGAACATATTGAATTTTGTTATCGAGTAATCAGTCATCCGAGGCAGTTTAGGAAACCGGCATTCGCACCCGGTGAAGTGACGCGCGCACGTGCGACTGTTGTGCAGCGAGAAAAAAAAATAAATATATATATATATACTGTATAGATATGTATATGTATGCATGTATATATACTGCCATAGTGCAACTGACGTTCAGATCGCGCCACGCGATAGTCATAATAGCTAAAGAGCTTGAAACTGAATTGTAAGCGTTAAATTTCGCTGATTCCTTTTTCATGTTGCTCGAGACACCGCTACGAATTGTGAAACGATCAAATATTCCAGTCGCTTCATATCAAACAACGAAATGTTCGGATTGTATGATTGCAAGACGGTATATGCTTTCGAAAATGATAAACCATAGCTGTTTAATGCGTTACTGATTGTTAGGTAAAAATCCACTACCAAATTTAAGATGAAACTGATGAGAATTATATGTCGACACCTGCCTATGAACAATATCGAGAGATATTATATTTCGGAATTTTTAACAAATAAAGTACTGATGTCATGCATATGGTATGATGTGAATGATCATAATCGTTCATAATCGATTGTATCTTACTCGGCCATAGTCACATAAGAAGGTTAGTCTGTCGTTTCCTAGCATCAGAACAATATGAAAGTGAAAACTACTGAATTGGAATAATAACTTATTCAACATTTCACTTTTTTCCCCTGATATTTCAATAGTGACATTTGGTAATTAATTCATTTCTTGTTCTTCCGAATGCAAAAATTGTCCAAGACATGTCAAGAATAATCAAATGAATTTTCGTTCATCAGAATTGTAATAACGATTTTTATTATGATCCAAGGTCATATGTACGAAGAATGGAACCATTTGCCAAAGGCGTCGACGTTGTTTCTTGACCTCGACACAGTTTTTGCAACTTTGAGTCTCACAGAATTTCTCTCCCAGTAATTGAATACAATTTTTAAACCCCCAAGATAATATGTTCGCATATATAATATAAAAACTCTATGTGCTTGCTCTTCCTGGTCAAAATCTCATACATAAAATGTTTATGTTATTGAGAAGTAATTTTCCCTATTAGAGTTTCATAGAAAACTTTCTATAGCAAATTCATAATCGTGTGAGACTTTCCATTTCTCAATTAATATTATTCCAAAACGAATACCTATTATATAATGGAATATGTGTATATATTTATATACGGTTTTCGTTTTGGACTTGATCTCAAATCATTTATCCGATATCAAGAATAAATGACAAATTTTTCCCATGAGTTTCACATTTTATCTGCGCGCATCCTGTAAAATTGACCGTGAAATATTTACCTGTCCATTTCTGAATTGTTGCTGCTGCTGTTGCTGCTGTTGTTGCTGTTGTTGCTGCTGCTGTTGTTGCTGTTGGTGATGAAACAATGCAACTTGTTGTTGTGCTGTCATTTGATTGTTCAAATACACCAGATGCTCCGTGCCAGGTCCACCACTCTGCATATCATTGAAAGGAATATTATTCAACGCAACTTTGTTCTAACTGAAACTATTTTCATTCCATTCTGTCACGCGACTATGAATGAGAGTATTGAAAGCGCTCATGATTTCAGTGTTCAAATTGTGGGAAATGAATTTTATGTGCGAAGAGAAAAAAATACATTGTTGATTATTAAACCGAGAAATTTGATTTTTTGTTTGTTTAATTGCAATATCTTATTTGGAACTGAATTTCGGTTGATCCGATGTTAATTCATGTTTTGAAACGTTATGGTTGAATATTCGATTGGCTACCGTAATAAAAAGCGGCGAATAAGTCGATCACTGGCGCATTCTCTTATTTTTTCTCTCTCCATTTCGAGTACGCACCTTAAGCTGCATCGGATGAATCTCGTACGGCAAATGAACATTGTTCATAGCTTGAAGACCAAGTTGTTGGGGTTGACTTTGCTGTGGTACACCAAGTTTTGTCATTGGATATTTCCATTTCTCATGATTCTATGAACAATAAATTTAGATTAATAGTATTATTCACGAAGTTCACTGAAAGAACAATGCCAAGAACAAAATTGTATTGAAATGAAGACATACATTATCGATAATAGATTCATCAGCCAAAGCCCATGCACGTGGTGCTTGCTTTGTCTGAAACGTCGTTGCTTGAGCATTGAAATCAGCTTCGGTGGGTCTTTGAAACACATAACCAACCATAGCATCATCTTGAGCTCTGCTTACACCCATTTGATTAGTCTGACCCTGCTGAATTCTCATTGCATCGCCGCTTGCCATTACTTGAGCGCACTGCTCGACATCCTGTACGAAATTAGTTAAGATAATTTCATCTCAATACATAATAAATCGAAGCATAATCAATGCATACATCTGATAAATATGATCTAGTCAATTGAGTGGATAATTATCATTATGTCGTAGACATAACCTCACTAAAATGAGTTAACGAATTTGCAACTTTTTATCTTTACAACTTCTGAATCATTTCAGAATATAAAAAATAATTCTTTCTCCAATACCATTCAAATCAATTTGAAATAATTAATTATCCAATCAACAAATGTAAAAAATATTTGTAATTCATTATAAACAATCGATCGTAAAATATGAATAGATATTATATAAATTAAATTACGTACGGGTATATGTCCATTGGCAGAGGGATGGTGCAATTGCATTGGGGGTGCCGGTTCACCACCGCCACCACTTCCACTCAGCCACTTCATCCTGTCAAGCAGCAACGCGTCGGATTTTTAAGACGCTGGTGATAATGTTGTGTCGGGGGGGCACGCACACACACACGACACACACTACACAACTACCACTCAGCGACAAATGGACAGACAGCCAAAGGAAATGAAGGAAAGACAAAGAATGTACAAATAGAATAATAAAGGAGTGTATGAAGAACAAGAGAAAGAGCAGAAAGGACGAGAGAAGAATCGTAAATGAGAAATTCTCGTTGAAGGTTATCTTGAAGAATGTTTTCCAACCGGCGTTCGTAATATCGGTTGATGCTTGTTGTATACACTATCGCCAATTCATATCCATCCTCTGAATTCATGCATCAACCATGGATAATTCACTTCTATTTTTGTCCTTCCTCACTTTTTTTCTTCTTCTAATCTCGTTATTTTATTCGGTTCACCAATATGAATATTTTATACTTGAAGAGTGTTTTTTCACTGTTTCATGATATCAGACGAGTCAAAGTAAGTAGTAATGGCAGCTACATGCAGGGGCGCGCAATGCTCAATTTTTGACACTACACACAGGGGCATATACAAATGTTATATACATATATGAAGGCAACACAAAGGGCTCATATACATATATATATTTCAGATACACCGATTTGACTCTTTGTACAATAGATTATCACTACTAATGACCATCAAATAACGCCGGTAATTTGCAGTAATGATCCCAATTACTCTCTCAATGCGATGAGGCGAGAATGAAGAACAATTGATACTAATTAGGTTAGAATAACTTTTTCATTTCTCATACATTTATAAGCAATTATTCGTTTTTCGTAGTTGATAATTTTTTGCGGCTTATCTATGTATCTGTAATATATATATGTGTATGTATGCATGTATCTATTGTTACATAGAAAACTCGGCGCTTTCCTCTTATACACTCTTCGAACTTGTGAATTCGGTTGTAAAGAGGGCGGCAGTGGGAATGTCCAGTGGCGGCGGCGAAGCCAAAGGTATTTGTCAAAAATGGAATGTTTTTCTCAATAAATTAGAACTCACATTTAAATTGATGTAATTATTAACTTTCATCCGGTATTGTGTAGCCAATTATTTTTATTTTATGTTGCTGTGGTTTCTATTCTCTCGTACAAATTTTTCTGGAGTTTTTTTTTTATTGGATGAAGCTTCGGGGAACATAAAAGAGTGAGTTGGGGAAGGAGAAAGAGAATGAGGGAGAGAGAAATGTTTGATTCTGCAACGCCAACACACACAAACTGTCTCTCGACTCCAACTCTCCTTTTCCGTACTATTTAACACTATTAATTTTAAAATACACTATTCACAACTATGTACAAGAGGACACGTAATTATGATGCGCGTCCACTAGCATCTGCGTTTTCCGCGTGCCAGGATGCACTGCGATTTACGTCGGCTATTGAATGCCCTCGCACACAACTCTTTTCACGGCTGCAAACGGCCGCTGCCAACTGCCGACATTTTTTTTTCTTGTTATTTTCTTTTTCTTCGTGCCACCAGACACGCGCGCTCCAATACGAAACTCAGGAATCTTTCAGCAAATCCCGTAGTGCAAATCCCCACTTACTTTTTGTCCACGATCCGGCCCGCGACTATTTGAATTTGGTGATTAATATTTGTATGCCAATATTAGCGGCGCGAATTTTTGAAAATCCGCCGTTTCATGATATTGATAATGCATCGAATGCGATGATAATTATAATGATCGTAATGTAAAAATATGATCATGTTGATGAGGATAATGGAAATTATGAAGAGTAAATGGATAGAGGAAAATGGTTGTAAACATGTTTGTTCTTTTTGTTGCGTTATACAAGGTTATATTTCTTTTATAACTTCTTTTTTCCTGGATTTTGCCGATTCCATCATCAAAATGGACCGCAAAACATCCGGCATATAGAGATCACATTCGTTTTCAAATTGCAAAAGCGAATGTTATTTTGCTTTCCTCCGAATGTTTATTTCGTTACCCGAATTTTTTTCTCGTTATTTCTGATATTCTTCATTCTCGCTATTGTGTTTTGCTTCTCTTAGTAGTGTTCCATCGATTGCCCCCCGAATTATTTCAACAGTCATGGAATAAATTTCACTATATTGCAAAAAGTAATGATAATCAATTCTTATTGAATGCAAAATTGCGTTTGGTCTCACTGATGTAGGTATAAATATCCAATACAATATGAACAATCAGTAATAGAACACAAAAAACAGAAAAAAGAAAAAACATCCTAAAAAATTGTATCACAATGAATCAATTCTACTAACTATTGAAACCCGAATTTAGTATCCGATCGATGGAAAATTTATTCGAAAGAAAAAAAAAAGTGGATAAAGTGAGTCATATTGTTTTCATCCTCCCCCATTCGTTATTTTCATGCACGACTTATCAATTGCATTTCTATTTATGTTCGAGTAAAAAATATTATACACGTTATGTTTTCATTTTCTCCACCTGCTTTACATGCTTCAATCGAAAAAGTAACAGAAACATATTCAAAGGTTTCCCAAGTCAATGCGCATTAATAAGAAAAATTAATTTTTCGATAAGCGCGGTTAACTATGTAAAAAGAGGAAAACCACCTAATTAAATACGATGTCTGAAATTGAATCAGCCATCAATAAAACATAACACATTGCAGTCAAGGGATGCGCGGCATTTTGTGAGTTGAGTGAATAATTGAATTCTCATGAATTAAAGTAGGTATATGCATTTATATATACCATCCACGATCTTCATCACTTCATTTTTTGTTTTGTTTCTGTACACTCCTAAGACGTATCCCCCCTGCGCGACTTCCGATAATACGTGCAAACATATATACATGTACATATATATATTCATATATATGTATATATAACTATATAAACTAACTTTTTTTCTCGATTAATACATCCCATAATGGGTATTAAAAAAATTAATCAATAAATTTCTTATGATGAACGTAATCGGAGTCAGCATATCATATCAATCTGAAATCTTTTTTCTTCTTTTTGTTTGTTTACGTATTATCTTATGTATGTTAAATATTTACAGGTGCGAAAAGTGTTTGTTTGTTTATGTGTATGTGTATTTATGTTGCGTGTGTGTGTGTGTGTGAATTTATAATGGTGTAGGCACTATGGCTTTGGACGTACACTAAAATTGTAAAAGTGTTAGAGTACATCCTTAAAGGGGTTTGCGAGGTTGACAAAATTATCTGTTTGATTTTGTTGAGGAGGAAAAAAAAATATATAAAAAAAGAGTGAAAGAATAAATAGCGAATACATTTTTTTTGGCCACTAGTCTTTTTGAGTTGTCTCATTCGGAAACCCCTTGAGTCAGGTTCAGTTTTTATCCACTGTGACCTGATGAATAATTATCTTTAAACAATTACTAGATTATTGTTGAATATTGTGTAGTACACGAGACGATAGCTTGAGAATCTGTCTTGTGATGCCTCATTCTCTCATTTATTTTTTGCTGAATTGTTTTTTTTGTTTTTTTTTTGTTCATGTTTTATGCTCTGTACAACTTTTGAGTTCGTCCCCGTTTTTGAACACGCTCCCTGCGCATCGACACAATCGATAATATCGCAGTGATAAATTGCACAATTAGATGAGAAAGAAAAAAAATATATAAATAAAGAACAAACAAACGTGTACAGACATATCCACTACTCGCTCACGGCTTCCAAGCACTGTCTCGGCAGATCGACAATCAACAAATATTCAATAGAAAGTAAGGATAAAATTGAACGATTAATTATTGAAATACGCCAATTGAATGATCATAATCATGCTTCTTTAAATTGAGTTTAAAAAATATTTCCCATTTTTTTTCTTTCAATTTTTTCTGTTGATTAAAAATCGAAATATGCCAATACAACGCATAATGACTCTTTCCCTCTGATAATTCAAGGATATATAAGAATAATTTACTACAGTGAATTCGAATAATTTTTTGTAACGTTGAAACAAAATATAACGTCCTCTTATTTCATTCTCACTAAATTCGCATAACCATTCAAATAAATTCAAATGTCTTACGTATACGTATTGAATTGCACGTAAACGTTTATCCACTCACACTACCAAATATTAAATGATCTCTGTTTATCTTTCACACTCCCGTTTTCCACTTCTGTTGCATTGATTAATACCCGTGATATGTTTGTCAGTGTATTCACAAACAGAGAATTATTTCCACTGGGACAATTGTTTAATATATATATATATTTTTTCGTCGTTTTCATCAGATTACTATTAATCATAGAAATTCACTAACACACTGTTATTTCGAAAATGATGAGATTACGACGAGTTTTGAAAGTCGAAAGCGAGATCGATAAGTCTTTTGGGCTATGCATGTGTTACCTCAGCATTTCAAACTGGGCGTCACATGAAAAAACACGAGTGAGTTTCCTCAGCCCCTTCTCATACATATGTATATATACATACACATATACGTATATATATATACGTCCGAACCAGGGCGACGAACTCATTGTAACGATAAAAAGACACATGATTTTTCGTTTTTTTTTGCTCATTTTTGTTTTCTTTCTCTCATTTCTTTCATAATATTTATTATCTAGTGCCCATTATTCTAGAAAGGAAAATCGAAGAGATCGGAGAGACCTTCGGCAGAGCCTAATGTGAACGAGTAATCGTTTTCGGATAATGGTGGTTCCAATGACAGCAGTGTCTCGCCAAAATCGAGAATATTTATATCTGAAAATATAAAAATAAAAAATGAGAAACTATGTTCGTATTTCATCATTATTATGCCAAATGTTACCAAAGAACATTTTTTTCCTTCGCAATTAATACTGGGTTGAATAAAAATTGTGATGTTCAAGATGATCACCTAACTAGAACTCTGCCTGTGATGTGATCTTCAGTATATAAACACACAAGTCACAGCCAGAGCTCCACTAGGTAACGATCAAAATTTTCTAAAAGGATGAATAAATATTCATTATCAGAATTGTATATGTGTGATTGAGAAGTGAATTGGATTGTTGAAAGAGGTAAGCGATATTATCACTTTAAAGCGTGATTAAAATTACCTGATGATATCTGGTCTTCTGTTTGTAATTGAAACCTGCCACCTCCCATTGGACCGAAATCATCAGATTCACTCAACAATGCATCCCTCATGCCCGGCAATGTCGATAAGGTCGTAGTTTTATCAACATCCGATTCAGTTTTCATCGATGAATAATTCGTCTGTACTGGTGTTGGCAAATTGTTAATAAGTGGTTGTTCCCGTGTCACCAATAATTCTGGTGGTAAACGTGATGTGTTATCATTTGACTTTGAAGAAGGTACTGGTTGTTGTTGTTGCTGCTGCTGTTTTTGCTGTTGCTGTTTTTGTTGTTGCTGTTGTTTTTGCGGTGGCGATTGCTGCTGCGGTTGCTGCTGTTGCTGTGTTGTTGATGACGCTGAATTGGGAATATGTTTAATACCAGGATCATCAGGACATAGGAATACTTCAATTTCTCCATGCGAAGATCGCATATGAATTTGGAGCTGTAACAATGAAAAGTGCAAGGCATTGAGGATAACTTCGATGAAGTTATGAGGCAATCGTCTTATTATTCCATTTTGTGGTGGGAAAAAAATGAGTGGTATTTTCAGGTAACTTCGAAGTACAACTTAATATAAATTTGGAAAATCTAAGTCCGTGAAATAACAAAGCGAATTTTGCGTTCACATTGAATATTCGATTGACTACTATGATCAAAATGACCAGAGATAATAATAGTCACAAAATTTTCGATGGCGATTCAATGTAAATTACCTTGGGTTGGCCACAATTATTAACTGGTTGTGGTACATGGAGCGTAGCTTCTGGCGGTGCTTTAACGGCCATGATTGCTTGATCACGATACGCCGCAACTGAACGTAAATCGTGATAAGTAACATAAGCGTATTGTCTGTCAGCACACAGTTCGCGAAGATTTTCTTCGGCGCCGTGAATTAATCGATCTAAAGCATTTTCTTTAGCTTCTAAATCATCAACTTCGCGCCTCAATTCAAGGATATCATTTCTTTCACCTGGTAACTGACCTCCTCTATGAAGAAATCATGAAGGATAAGTTCTACAGTCAACGAAAATTATTACAAACAATCAATATAGTTTTATATTCATCTCAATCATACTTACTTCCATTGTATATTATTTTTACTTTTTTTCTCCAATATTCCTATTCCCTCTAATACATTTGTGATGTCGTATATCCTCCGTTTTTGTACTTCCAATTTTTCAGAGGCAACGTTTAAATCAACAACACCATCGTTACTGCTTTCAACCAAATTTATAAATTTTTTTGTTAATAAACTCAACGACGTGTCGTATCTCGTTCGTTCTAAATTTTTACCTTAGGAAACAAAACCGTATAACATATCAAATCATAATTCCTGATATACAAAACTCGAGATACCACTGAGGAAAAAGACGATAATATACTTTTTGTTGGTGTGTGATTGGAAAATGAATTTGAGCCTGATCTCCGTCGTTTGACTCGTGGTGCTTTGAAAGTCGATTGACTGGGTGCAGTGGATGGTACTTCTAAATTCAGCCTTCTTTTTACAGCTTGCACGGATATTTGCTGTTCGAGAAGACAATATTCAAATGTAATGATGAATATTTAATGACCATTTGGAAACGCGACATCACTCTGTATCATGGGAACTCACTTCTGGTCGTGGTAATGGCTGTGCAGGTCGTCTTGCAACTTGATAACAAGGCGTTTGACCATATTGATGATCCTGCAAGTGTGGACTTGGAGTTTCTTCAGCGACTTTTTGCGCTTGAAGTTCATCTAATGATCCTTCGTCGAGAAATTCGGATTTGACTTAGCATTATGAAACAACAGAGTTGAAAAAATAAGAATCAAATCCTATAGAAAACTGTATTAACAATCAATCCAAGTTGAATACGAAGATGACATAAAATAATTATTGTATATTATAAAACAATCCTTACCTAATTTTGTTTGTGCCATGTCAGGTGTCACAGGTCTGGAGGGATCCTCTAAAATTACTTGTCTCCTTACACGTGGCATTTTGGAAGTGTTTCAGAGCCTGAAAAAAAAAGGAAAAGGGAAAATATGATAGAGTTTTCATAGCGTGGAAGACAAAACTAAATATCATTGTTGATCGAGTTTAATGTAAAGGAATTCACCACTTCATTGTAATCTAATGTAAATGTTCTGAATGCTTTCTTTGACAGTCGGGGCATATGTAAAAAATGTGGCTCTAGACTTTTGTATGATTACCATGAATAG
Organism: Meteorus cinctellus; assembly: GCA_030523045.1. Classification (NCBI taxonomy): domain Eukaryota; kingdom Metazoa; phylum Arthropoda; class Insecta; order Hymenoptera; family Braconidae; genus Meteorus; species Meteorus cinctellus. Next base: position 107,220 of record JAPYZF010000128.1, read on the forward strand.
AAGATGGTAGTGAGAATGAATCTTGCAGATGGAGACATGCAATGTCGGGCGCGACGATCGCGTGGCGCCTCGATCTCGACCAAAGAACAACCGGAAGTCGGATTCTAACCAGCAAAACGCAGAAATAATAATTGGATTGCGATTATTAATAATTTGACAAGATTGATCACAGTATATAACTTTCAATAACAACAATGTCTTCTTTCTTCCATCGCTTTAAAATCCATTTTGAAAATTTAATTGAAACTGTGTCAAGAGACGTGTCATTACATGTTTACCTGATTTTATCACTGTCAAAATTTAATTGAATTAAGATACTGATTCTGAATAATTGCATTGAGACATCTAAAAGATATTCGTGCTCGTTTAGTCGTTATGAATGAATTCTCCCTACTGAAGTGTGCGTGCTTGTTACAATCCAAATTCTTTCTAATTTTTTTTCCCATTTCTATGGTCCTCGTGAGACTGAATCAGCAACTTCATTATTAAATCAATAATTTTCTCAAACGCTCTTCGTAATATGCGAGAAAATAGAAAGGAAAAAATAGTCAAAGAACAACAAGAGGAACAATACGGAAAAATGGAAATTTTTATCAGCCACCGAGTCGCTGTGTGGCGTCGTCCATGCTTGCGGCGACGCCGGGACGCCACCATGCTGGGCGTGCACACGCGATCATATCCTGAGGGAGGATATAACCTCTTGGTATTCAACACGTTATTCATTTACTCCCAACAATTTTTTTTTTTTACGGCTTCCATTTTCGCTTCTTGCTCTCGTTGTTCTTTTTTTTCCCATCACACAAAATGCCATTTAAAAATAAATATGTGATAAAGTTGTAAGAAAATAACGGATAATAAAAATAACTCACGATATCAACAAAAGCATTGGACTTCACGCACTGAATGTATATTATCATGCCACTCAATCAGCTGTTTAACAATTTCAGGTACTATCGACCGTCGTCAACGAGACGATGCGGATTGTCGTCGTATACCTTATCGAATACGCATATATACTTACGTATATATACATATTGGATATACATACATATACACATAAAAGGAATATACATCCTATATAATATAAATATTTTTCCTTGACTACTATCGTGCCTTTATAAATCGGTTATGAAATCAGAACAAAACAATGGAAGAAAGAAGAAAAAAAAATTGAATATACATATACATGGACAAATATGTATTTATAAATTAAAGCCCCTGGCACTTGTGCTTGTACATTTATTCGGCATGATATTTGGCACAGAGATATTGAATTCATAACGGAGTAAATAAACGATAAATACCCGAATGTGACACGTACTCAGAAGTGATCCCGTGAAACAGCAGGTATGCACACACGTACACAAACCTGACTACTAATACAAATATACATCACGCATGTTCATGTGCATAGGACTTGAAAGTTCGCGGTCGTTTAAAGAGCCATGCCGATGACTCCCAATTACGAGAGGCCGAAGCAATAATATTTTCAGGAGATTTCTCGATGAATGAGTCGTAGAGTTAAAGAACTTTTTAATATGAAAGTGGAAGCGAACCAACGTGTGTATTGCACACATTATTTCCAATGTACTCGTGGGCCGCGAGGAGAAGTCTCAAGTAACGACGTCGACGGACGTGATGCGATAGTATAGAGTCGCTGGTTACGTTCGAAAAGCAAGAGGGCCAAACTCGGTCCCGGAGATCGCCTCGTTTGCAATGAGAGAATCCAACGCACGCCGTTGGCTGTGAATCGAAGCTTACGGAACTCGAATTAACCATGATTCCAATAACCTTTATTTATTCCTCTATTACTAGAAATCATTTGCCTGCAATTATTAAATTTCATCTATCAATCAACTCCACTCTATCTTCTATACAATAATTAAAAGTTATATTATACAAAAGTGTATTTGCATATTACGTATTATTTTTTTATGCTTCGATTTACACATGTGTCGAGAAATTAGCCGGTGTGTGAAATGACACATATATACACATACACGCACACGAAGGTATACATTATATGATAAAATCTGCAAATAAAAATTGTCAATGAGGCGGGGCAATAGAATCAATTGCAAAATGCATATACGAAAGTTAATCTTTTTTTTCTTCCTACTAAATTGAGCCACAATGATAATACGAAAAATTTCAAAACTACTTACAAGCATATTATATATTTATTTCAACTCACTTTTGGCTCAGTTAAACGTGTACCGCAGTATTTTGAGACAACGATTAAGCCCACACTCTTTTTTTTCTTTCTTTTTTCTTTTTTTTTCGTGGGGGGTTATTGTCGGGTGTGTGCTGGCACGACAGCGTGTGTTACAATCTCGTAATGCGAGCCATTCCCATCCAGGGAAACTGTCTAGGGTCTCACTCACCACGCCGACGTAACGTACATCCCATAGGTTTCGTCGTTGAATCGTGCGTAGTATGGGGAATACAAAAAAAGAGAAGAAAGAACAGCAGAAATTTTAGCAAAAAAATATAGCTCAATTTTTGAATATGAATTTTAACATGGCAAAAAAAAAAAGAATTTACAATTGACCCTCTGCCACTTTTTTTCCACAGCCTCGTTGAATTGAGTATGCTTGTATGTGTATGTACGTCGATGATCTCTGGATCTCACACTCACCGTTTTTATTTCCTCTTGATGTTTTACCAGGCCGCACAAACAGCAGCTCTCTATCACGCTCGAGCGGTGTCCATTTTCTGTCGACGACGGGAGCACCACACACACCACACACAAGAGAGTTCACCTCCTCTTTTTCGTTCGTGTATACGACGACGCGCCGTATCCACAATAACGATTGGATCGGTTCGCGACGTCGCCCCGTCGACAAAATTTTTTTTTATCCACGTTGAATGGATTTAACACGTTCAAGTATGTTATTCTATTTCTTCAATCTATTTCTCTCTTCCTATTTATCGCCTCGTCATTGTGTGCCCATTATTAAATAGCACGAGCTTAGTACGTTGATTTCAACTATTTCGGCGATGAAAATCAGTTATTTATTTCCTTCGTGCGGCCCGTCAGCACGAGGCCGGCTCGTGTGGCTGATTGGTTGCTTGTAATGGTGAACGAGCGCGCTTGCACCATTGCTTCAATGTAGTTTTATATACGATACAGATATATACCTTCGGTATGTATCCATGTGTGTATACGCGTGTGTGTGCAGTAACGTTAATACACAATGTATAGAGGTCAGGTTAGGTTGAATTGTGTGATGCGTTTGTGTAGCCGGCAATTGCCATCTGCTGGTCGTTTACTAACTACAAAAACGCGCGCCAAAATGTCAGCTTGTATATTTCCCGCAATATGTGTTACCAACGTAATTCAATATAAAATTACTAAATATCGATATATATAGACGTATATATACTATTTTTCTATTTCAGTTCAAATCCATACATAACCTCTCGTGCATCGTCGTTTGTTTTCATTGATTTGTGGTTTTGTTTTTCCAATTTGAAAATGAGTATTATTAGTGGAGTGATGCGACTTTCACACGTTTAACCTCAATCACGTTGTTGTTAGCGCGGCCATTACCCAAACCGGCAGTAGCGCGTTGAGAAATTTTTCTATTGGTCGAGTAATGTGGTTGATGATTTTCCGATGGGACGCGACGATACAACTCACAATAGAAATACCGTTGACACGAATTTTACATGTATAAAATTGTGGAATTTATGGCCGTAATTCGATATAATCATATATATACATAAGAGATATTTAGAAATGTATAATAGTAATACTTTTCTTTAATTCACTATTTAAATATAGTCTTTCTCCGATGAAGAAAACAAGGCGGGTGGGATGCACACTCACAACTGTTGTCTTTTCTTGTACATTTTTGTAGAGAGTAGAGGAGACTACGGACGAAACCTGACGAAACACTGCCTGCGAGTTGTATGGACTACCGTGTATTTTCTTTCACGATGCGGGGACGTACGAGAGAAGTCGACAATTCAGGGACGTAGGCACATTGGGTGTTCAATGATTTATTACACAGACGAATTCCTTTTCTGAGAAATAATAAATCTATAACACTCTACCATACATTATTTCATTCATCACGTAATGCAATCTGTAGAATTTATTTACTTCAGGGAAGTCATTTTACGATTGTAATTCGATGATGAATACTGAGTCTATACAATATGATAAATATTATCAATTGGCTTTATCGGAGATTATTTTGAAGATTACTGTATGGAAGTGAGGATACGCGAAATCTCTGGAAAATTCTTCTTCCTCTTCTCACGTTTTTTTATAATAAATAATTGTCTCTCCGTTGCGGATTATAAATAAATTTGAGACAACTCCCAGTAAATGATGTTCCAACAAAATTATGTATGTACAACATATCAAAATATATTGCTTGAGTACCAGCTACAAAAGTGGAGTCTATTTTTCATATAAAAACTAAGATCAAACTTAAATATTTTAAGGGCTCTTGTGTTAAACATTACGAGTCTGATGTGGGCCCCCGGTCAAGATAGAGAGAGGGAGAGAGGATCATGGGGCCCGGTGTTCCCGTTCGTAACGTATTTATTTGAAAAGCCCCATACACACAATTATGAAAAGAGAAAAATAAAGGGAGAGACGGAGGTCCCTGAGACGTTGCTTATACTTCTCCCTCTTTTTCAAGCAACATAGGGTCTTACTAAATTCACCTCCCCTTCATTCTTCCATTTGAAATATCTCCCTTCTTTCATATATATACCACCGGTTGTGATGACCCATTGTAAGGGTGGTGAAAGATGTTTGAGGGATAAGTGAACGAAAATTCATGTGCACCTCATATCGGTTCCTCGGATTATAAGAATTTATAGCTAAGAGGATGGGTTCGATTATTCAACGATAAGAACATCAAATATCCACAATTACAAAGACCTCAGATCGTCCCACTTCTGGATGATCTAATATCTGCATTGCCGAATATGTTATTGCTTTTACTTCAGCACCTTGGGGATGTTTACCAATCATAAATTCTTCACCATAGGCTGTTGCTTTTATACGAAAATTATCGATATCGAATTCCGTAATCTTCACTTTCTGAAATCAAAAGGAAATAAATTTATCTACCTGGAATTTCATATCGGCAATATAAATCAAGCATTAAGTACGATTAAATTAATATTTCTGTAATAAGAAAAATGTTCATAATAGAGAGTGGTTCAACCTTCGCAACGAGGAAAGGTTCAGCGGAAAACATGAATAATAGCTCATTGAGAAAGTGGAACATCAAACTCTGAAGATCGTGTCCCTCGGCTTCCACCTCATGCACCTGCAGTATTTCAACGGAATCGAGTTCTGTCATGTAGCCAAACATAGCAATCGCACATTGTTCAAACGCTTCGATCATTGTATCGCCCCATGCGTGAAGCCTTGAAATAATGAAGAGTCAATATTATTTATTGTGCTCGTATTCTTAGTTCATATTTTCATATAGTCTACAAATAATCCAAATTCACAAGGAAAAAAAAATTGTAAGTTGTGACTCATAACGGTCATAACCTGAAAATTAATGCGAATGAACATATTGAAACGGAACTATTCTACTCACTGAACATCCGCAGTGTGATCCAAATCTGTAAACAACAATAAATTAATGCATGAGTAAATAATTGTTTATAATTTTCTATAAATATTAACAAATTATAAGGGAATTATAGTGTCAACATGGACTCGAATTTCGCGCCAAGAAAAATCGTCAATCCAACACAACAAACCACGTGTAAGTCTAGATGCATAAAAATCATTTATAACCTCAAAAATATGTCCACACACATCCCAATATTGAATAAACTCAACAGAAATTATTTAGCCATGTTTAATAACTTAATTATATTTAATTACTTACATTCATATTTACACGGTGGTACAATTAAATCCTCGTCCGTCAATTCATCCATGATGAATTGATGATATAAAATCAGCTGTTCTGTCGCACGTAAAAATAAACCGATCAGCTGATTCTCTGACAGTCACTTCAATGAATTTTATTAGTTCATTTACGCGCCTATTTACTACGTAGGTGGCAGCACCACTTGATGGCGTAAATAGTCGGTATTGCAGTCAATATAAAAATGCGCGAATTAATGCGTACACAAGTGCACATAAATAAATAAACAAACATAATTATATTTATGAATTCATCGAAAGTAAATAGTGACTGTAAAATCATTCAAAAAAATGTCCATAATTCATTTGTAATTTACATAGACTGAAAATTATTGATTAACTCATAGAGCAATCATTCAATTGACTCAGTGGGACGTTAAATATATATATATATATATATAATAATTATGTATGCAGGAGCGGTATAATCTATGGATTTTAAATTAAAAGTAAATGCGCACACACCTTCAACGGTATGTCCCAGTTCGAAAGACACGAGATCTGATACATGTTTGATGCCCGTCTATAGATCAACATCTCACCATAGTTGCATTGTTATTATTTTGCCAATTGCAACGTCATCACGTTGTAATACGTTAAGCACAAAAGAAAACTCGCTCTCTTCACAAGTCCAGGACGTCCAAGGGCACCCACTTGGAATAAACATCATCATGTTGAGTAGTGTGTACTCGTTACATAAAGTCGCGAAGCCTCTCATCTCTCGACTCGTGTCGATTAAGAATCTAACTCTGGATGCTGGCTATTTTCACGATATGCAGAATCAAACACCTGGTGCGATTGTCATTTTATTATTTATTTTTACATATAATCACACGTCATGACAATAAATATGAAGTACAATGATTATATTTCACTTTATTTTTCTCTACATGTTGCTATGTATTGATCATTTATATATTCTTTTATTTATACAATTATTGTTATTGTCGACCATGTAAGATTAATAATTGTAGTTTTTATATAGATATTTCTCTTTCAATTGATGTATAGAATCTGTAGAAGCCAGACAAAAAATTCTGATATCATTGAGAATATGTAGGAAATAGAGGAATAAAAAATTATACACATACCTGATGTTAGGCGGAAAAATAATAAGAACCAAGACATTAATTATCATTGAAACTTGTTATGTTTGATTGTTGTATTGGATAATATAATGCACTACGTCGTATTATTCGACGAGGACGAGAGCAGTCACGAGAAGGTCGATTTAGATATTATATCGGAGGGCGAATAGTCAATTTTTGTTTTCATCGTGTGTGAGATTGATAATTTATAGTCATGATGAAGGTCGGGATGAACAGTTTATTATTTTCAAAATTAATAACTGTTTTTTTCATTTATTTCTGGATTTAGTGAATTATTTATGCAACATTTCAATTATTTGTATTGAACGATTACACAAGAATACGAAATCAATGCAATTCTGATATGTGCGAAATTGATTTTTCATGTCAAATCTAAAATTGGGTAATATGAAAATAATTATAAGTGTTATAGAGTAAATATTATGGTTTCATTAATTGTTACAGTCGCAGGGAAACTATATCGTAGGACGATGGTAAAGGCTAATAAACCACCTTGGCGTTTATTCGTCACCTCTCTCGCAGTAAACACCAACAATCCGCATTCGACGATTTCTTGGTATAATATTCCCCACCAATCACCATACACAAAGTATCTTGAATTTTATATATATATTTCTAGCTTTATAATGACATGCAATTTTGCAACGCAACGTCGCTCACAGTCCTTGACTTGAAAAACTATATAAAGTGAGACTGGTTGGGCAGGCGGGTCAGAAACTCACTCATTTTTAATAGAGTCAAGATGATGTTAGGACTTTTAATTCTTGTTGCGATTTGTGCATCGTCAGTCGCTAGTGAACAGGCTGTGAATTTACGTAAGTTTTTAATTCATTTATCTGCACATACTTTTGGAATTATTTCTTTCTTGTATTTTTTTCTATTTTGTATGATATTTAAAAATCATACGAATTTGTTTATTTTATTACCTTGTAAAAGATCATTGACCTGATAATGTAAATAAATCATTATGTATATTCATGATTTTAAATACTACTTTCATATTTGTATTTTTTCGCAGATTATTAATGAATTCATTTTATTACAGCTCCTGGATTAAAAACATGTAAAAAGGATAGCAATGACTATTCGTCATGTCTTAGACTCGCATTACAAGAATCATGGCCAATTATAGTCCGAGGTAAAATTTGAATATTATTTGAATTTGTTGGATAAAATGAATATCATTTTTAACATTGGTTGTATACATTTGGTCATCGCTTTTTTTTTATTGCGGTTGTTGAATGAATATTTAAATAGTATGTCCAAGAATGTATATGAAGCATCTGGAAATGGCAAAACAGGAAATTGGTTTTGAATGCGAAGTGGTAATTTATTTTATCCTCTGAAGTATATATTGCTGTTTTGGATGAAGTTGCTCAGTTCTTAGTGTAGGAAATATTCTCAGAAAACAGTGTCAATTAATATGCAGTTGAATTTTTTATTTTCTAAACATTTGTCTGAAAATACTGAAAGGAAATATTAAACTGTACAAGTCAATGTCCAATACGCAATCACTGTAAACGGAAAATTATGAAGAAAAATAATGAAATGTAAAATACAGTGAGAAGATATTCATGGCATTATATTTTGAAGAATTAATAATGCATAAAAATGTTAGTGTAGCTATTTCTGAAATCATGTTTTGTATATTGTATACAGACAAAGAAGTAGACAGATCGATCGAGCTGCGGCTTAAAAAACCGGATTCTTTTGATGCAGGAAGTTTATAAAGAGTAAACGTTTTTTCATGATCAGTATGACATTTCAGTCGATGCATATTTCATTGCTTTTTTAAGGTGCTAAAATTCTTCAATGTTTTCGATAAATTAATCTTTGAATTTCTATAAATTTAGGAATTCCGGAATTGGGTGTGCCATCACTTGATCCATATTTTTCCGAGTCTCTCACCAATGATTTCGAATTTGGTGCAGTGACTGGTAAAATAGTCGTACGAAATGCAAACACTTACGGTATTTCAAAAGCACGATTCTTCGCTGTGCGAGCATTCGACAAAGATGATCAACATCGTATGGAAATTGATCTTGAAATACCAAAAATATTTATCGAAGGTGATTTCAAGGCTGACGCCGGATTCGGTGCATTCAAAATTGGTGGCAAAGGTATTTATCACAACATAGATAAAAATTTCTATAATATCAATCGATTTAACTATAAAATATAAATTTATTCTTCTAGGACAATTCAATATCAGTATGGAACATGTCAGAGGCACTGTTGAAATCGATGGCAAAGTGGAGAACGATAGATGGGTCATCGAAAGCTATAATTTCGCACCTGAAGTTGGAACAATGAAAATTTGGGCGAGCGATTTGTTTAACGGAAACGCTGAAATGAGTAAGTCATAACTTATCTTTCACCCATCCAAATCAACGATAGACATCCATAATGTTTATTGATGATTCAGTCCTCTATATTCTCACTAATTACACAATAATTCTTACATATTCTTTTTTCATCATCCCAACAGCCAAAGCAGCACTTGACTTTGCCAATGAATACTGGCAAGTCCTTTATTCAAGTATGCTGCCCTACGCTGCCAAAACTTGGAATTCACTCATGAAGGATACGCTCAATAACGTATACTCCCATCTCTCTTATGCGGTTGTATTCCCATGAAAAATATAAAAAAAAAAGGAACGAAGAGAAAAACAAAACATACAATAAAAAAATGCAACAAAAAATGAATGATACTTATAAGTTGCTCCAATGCTAATGAAGTTTTTTATCATAAAGAGATATATATATGCTTCTCAAGATAATTTTTTCTTCCTGGATAATTTCTTAACTGGGTTAAGAGCATTCGTGTCCTCAATCAAGGATTCATCATGGCTGAGAGGAACAAAGAAACGATGGAAAATAAATAAAAGTAAATAATACTTATGAATTCATATCGAAAAGGAAGAAACAAAATCGTTCATTGTTTATTGAGTTAAGTTCGTAGTTTAGAAAGTTGTGGCAACTTTATGCATATATATATCTATACATAAATATATACATGCACAATTGTCGGTTTTGTGATGATTAAGAGGCCAGTTGGAAAGTTCCATTCACCTTGTCAACTGTGTACATATAATTTTATTTCCTCGAAATTTCCCTAATTTCAATTCTTATTCTTTCATTCGTAATTCTGCAAAACGATTTGGAATTGTATTCAATAGAAAAAAAGAAGTTCTTATATTAATTAAAGATAAAACACAGGAAAACTTAATATTGTAAATAATTGTACTGCAATGTACAGTGCTGTATCTCATTCATCTATGAAAATAATTTACGAGGGAATAATAATACGTATTATTGTAATGATAATTAAATATAATGAATATTATATATATTTTTCATATATGTATATCTTGATTAAGGCGAGAGGAAAGTTTCTACTGGTACATGTTGCAATAATTGATTCACAATTCTTATAATTAAAACCGAGAGTTTTTTCTTGAGTTGCTCCATTGCTTTTAGCACCTCTTGTCCATTTTCATGGAGACATAAATTAGTTGCTTCACCTTGAAAAATTGAAAAAGAAAATAAAAAATGCTAATAGACTCAGTCATTGATGGATATTTCTATGAAAAATCAATCAACAGGAAAATATTTGACACAAAAAAATGAATTACACAAAAACTGTTCTAAAACTGTAATGTAATTAATGAGTAGATCAGAAACAAAGTTAGTTGTTTAAATTTAATTATATATTAATAATAAACAAATTTTTCCATGTGCGTCATGATTAGAATGGATTTTAAGAGAATATGAAGATTATCCATTTCGTCTTTGACAGTGATGAATATAATTTTATTTCATTGAATAATCAAATGGTGTCCGTTTTATTTGTATTTTCAATTACTATTCATTTCCAACCATTCAGTAACGAGTAAAATGGTTGGTAAATCATTTTTTATTACTTGTGATTAGAAAGTACAGAAAGATTTCTTAAGAAATTAAAAGATGAGAAAATTCAATTGATATCTGAATGATATTCACATTATGTTCACAATATCTTTACTGACAACTTGAGGTTTCAATTAATTAATATCATATTATTCAACTGGAGAGAATAATGAATTGAAATATCAATTAATATTTTCTTGATCTATAGTTTACTCGCTTTCAATTGAGACACATGTCGACCCGAAAGAAGAAAAAAAAAAGATGATAAAGAAGGTTCGAATGCAATCTTCAGTATATTTTATAAAAATATATGTCTCCGGTACAGAATCCAATGTACAAAATGATATGATTACTTAAATTTGTGTATTCATTTTGAATGACGGAACAAGTTCAAGCGGGCTCTATTGATTTTTTTTTTTTACCAATTAATAACATTTTTAACTGCACTTTTGTTTACACTGAACTAGATAATAAAAATCTTCGAATTATGATTGAACCAAAGCAGACGAAGTTGTAAGAGAAAAATTGCATATAGTCAATACAATTTTCCTACGTCATTTGATTAAGCACAGGAGAAAAAGTGTCATTTGACTATTGAATACTCACAAGAGGTTTCCAATGACATTGTGTGACTATATAATTTATTCATAACCCAAGTAGACATATTAAAATTTCATTCAAATTCATCTGTATATAACAGATTCATGAACGATCAAGACAGAATTCTATAGAAGTAGATATTAAAATGATAACGTTAAAATATTGCGAAGTGATAAATGCAAATTTCCAAACTTGAATGTCGTGTACTCTCACTAATGATATTTATTCAAGACTGATGTTGTTCTGTAAGTGAGAAGTAAGTAAAAGATGTTAAATAGTTTTATTTATATGTGTACATAGTGGAGGATACTTTCACTGCTGTATTATATAGCAACGAACTCTGTATCCTTCTCACTTTGACAACTAATTGCCAATGTGAATTTGCTTGATATATTGTTCATCAAATAATTGGCAGAATCAAAATCAGAAAAACTTTTATAAAAGTTATGCACAATTATTTATTCCAATGACATTTATTTAACCGGGCATTTTTTATTGGTCGATGTCTTGCATCTATCATGCATTTGTTTTCTCAAGTTGAATTATCTAAAGAGATGTGATAAAATGCCTCGAACAAATCAATCCGATTTCTCTGATTGGCCTACATGACCTTAAAAATATGCACAAATGATATATTAGCACATTAGAAAAGCAGTTGCACCATAGTCATCTTCCACATCACTGCGTGACAGATAAACTGGAGTTCAATTGAAGAAACGGTTGGAAATATTCTAAAGTAATTTAAAAGTTGGCTATTAAAAATTGGGAGGATTTTAATGATTGCACAGTTGGCAGTGTCCAGAATTATTAGTTTGAGGAAACAATGTTTGCTACAATTTTTCAATGTTCACAAACAATATCAGAGAAATACTTTCATGTTTTATTCTTCTTATTACTTTGAGTTACGATGACATGACATTGAGTTATACTGAACATTTTGTGAAATGAAATCGAAATTAGAAAAAAGAAAGTTTCAATGACCAAATTGGTAAAGGCAACTTATCTAAATTGCTGCATTTGGATAATATCATGAACAAATGAACCCCAACCATCCATTCTTTCACTTTTTTATGTGTCTCCAACAAGTTCATGCCATCAATTATCATCAATGAATATGTATTTTGTGAGACTTAATTACATTGGAAAATTTTTTCGACTGCGTTTAATAAAATTGTTATTGAAATATCTCATCAGATACGTCAAAGGTTTGAGTTAGCTTCGTTAAATGTGTATATTTATTGTCATTGATAATTAATTAGGCATAGAGAACAATTTGTGACTTTTGAACTGGTCCAATGATCGTCATGAAATATGTCGTGCAATATATTTGGCAACACAAAACCAGTTTATTTTCATGCTGGAACCAAAAAAAATCACATCAATTCTTACTTGGATTAGTATCAGTTTATGTAAATGTGTGAAAATAAATAGGTAGGGGGAATTTCTTTGGATAATTATATAAGATAAAGTCAAAAATTCACCGAATAAAGATCACGAGGGATTTACCATCGTCAGATGCATTGCTGAGAGTGAAAGCGTAAGCAACACCACCAACTCGTGCGTTTTGTTGTGTGTTAACCGAAGTTGAATCGTGCGGTGTGTTGACCGCAAGGACAAGAAGGTGCAGGAGAACGTTATAATATATCATATATTGTTGTAAAGGGAACGTTCGTGGCTGGACCAGGAATTTCAATAGTGCCATAAGAAAGAACAGAAGTATGTTCAAGTTTACTGCATTTTTTATTTTTTGTTTACTGGGTCAATCCATCACTGCTGAATTCGGTAAGTTGGATCAATAATATTGTAGTTATTAGTTAAATAAATTATTCATTTCTTTATTTCATTGAATTGAGTGCAGCGAATTTTTAAGTTAATGAATCAAATGTTATTAATTTCAAATTGTGAATCATACCGGAATTTTATGAAGTCTATTGCATAAATTATGTCATTTAGGTCGATCAGGTTTTAATCTATTTCATGCTGCATGTAGGAGTGATGATTGATTTAAATATATATGAAATATAATTATATTCACGCAGTTGAGAATATTTTTTGCATATGCTGATTCGTTTATTTATTCACTTTTTTTTTCATCGGCCCAGATGCGAAATGTATCACAACGAATTGCAGTGATGTAGGTGAAAGTGAAATCAAATCAAGTGCTTGCGCAATTTTTTTATGAAATCTTTAATTCATATACGAAAAATGGTAAAAATAAATAAAAAATAGTCATGTCAACAAAGTTTAAATTTATTCATTCAATTGATTCCTTAATATTAGTTAAGTGAAAGGAGAAATATTATTATATTTTTGGTGATTATTATAATTGAATTTTTTATTTTTTGTATTTATAGAAGATGCATTTCGTAGTTGCTACCCAAATGTCAGTGGATTTGATGCCTGTATAAGAAAGGGACTGAATCAAATTCGACCATATTTCAAAACAGGTTTAGCGAAATATGATGTTGCACCTTTTGATCCATTTTTTGCTAAAGAGGTGACAGTGACGAGAGGTTTAACGAATTTAGGATTTGTATTGACGTTGAAAAATGTTACGGAGAGTGGTTGGACTCAGAGTAAAGTAACAAAATTTGTCAGTGATTTGCCGAATTATAAGGTGAAAAATTGTTTATTTATATTAGTTTTAATTCAATTTTATCGGTTTGTGGAGGAAACAGAAACCTATTAATTTTCTTTTTACTCATTGTTGCAGGTTGTTTATACCCAAAGTTTCCCAGCGAAATTTTTATCTGGAAGTTATGAATTTGAAGGTCGTTTTCTTGGTACAACAATTTCTAACAAAGGAAAATTCACTTTGGATTTATGTACGTAACATTTAATTCATTTCTCATTTATTACTTCCATGAATAGACACATTTATTATGTCTATTCATTCGAAATAAATTTCTTCATTGAATGTATTTATTTATTTGATCATTTATTCATTGTATAATTTTTTCCATAGATGATTTGGTTCAAACAACAACAGCAACTCGAAGTCCAAGTGAGAAGGTAAAAGTACGAGTTAATGTCGAGACAATTGGAAATTTGAAATTACACATAAGTAATTTATTACGTGGCCGAACATTCTTCGAGTCACTGCTCGATAAAATTATAAACGGTACATGGCAACCTGGTTTCCTCGTGACACGTGGTATAATAAATGATCTTGTGTCAACAGCATTCACTGAAATATTTGGTAAAGCTTTTCAAAATTTTCCATTTGATAAAATTGTTAGTAAAAAATCCCCAAGTACATTTTAATGAAACAGTTCAAAGATGAACTTATTCAATGTGAGAATGAACACATGAACTTAATAAGATATCATCACAAATTTTGTTGATGGAGAAACGATCTCAAATGAAAATCAAGCCACGTACATTTTATAATAAATCAGTGTATGCCACCATGTAAATCATGTAAATACACCATACTTTCTAACTGTTGGATAATTTTTTTATAGTATAAATACTGGACACATTTCCACACACATTAAAAAGTCAAATCTGAAAATATTGAGCTTCGCTTGCTTCTATGCTCCGAAAACCTTCTTAACAATTGGCTCATGATTTTTAATTTAATTAAAATTGAAATTCTTGGAAAATCAATATAAGGAAAAGTGTCACATACAAAGTGAAGAAAAATTGCATTAAAAACGACATTCCCCACAATATTGAACAACCATAAAAACAATAAATATATTTTTTTTACGATCTCCAATAATAAATCAGGTGTTTAAAGGATTTTACATTCAAACAAATAATGTAAACCAAAATTGATTCATAACATCGTATCAATATTTTTCATTTTAATCATCTTATATATATACTATATATTTATATATATATACTAAATCTATTTTTGATTTTTCCCAAATTGATTCGAGGATATCATCGGTCACTGATGAAGATCCATGGAAATTTTCATGGATTTTGATCAATTATACAAACTGTCAGATGAGAATGAATAATCATTCGAGCAATAAAAAAAAATACAAGTAAACAATTCAAAATAAAAAATAGACTCTTCCAAAGGGAGTGAAGAACACGTAGAATAATTCCCCTCAAACTTTTTTTCATCTACTCATCTTTTTATCGTTTGAGAACCAGTAAAGCTTCAACAGCAATTATGGCTGCAGGAATCACCTTCTTTTGGTCGGTCATATAGCCGGCTTACCTTGAAATCCCTATACCATCTATAGAGGTCCACGACCCCGCATTCTCGCATCGTCAATATATTCAATATATATAACCACTATCTGGTCTCCCATCATGAAACATTAATTGAAATCACACAGAAAAATAATTCAACATAAAAATCTGTCAACTACCCATTCGAAAACTATTCATAATATCAGAGCTTATTTTGAATTCCCAACAAATTTTTCAAGTCAAGTATTCTTACACGATGAAATGATTGAACTTCATTATCATACCAATTTTTGATTGCGTTTCTCATGTCTTTTACAAGTAGTCGATTATTCAACATAATTATATCATAGATTTTTTATAAAGACAATAGATTGTAGTGAATAATATCATGAAAAATTAGATGCGCAGAATATTAATTAATATTTTTCTATATGAAAAAATAATAAAAAATCATTGTAATTGTATATTCTTTCTTCAAGTTAATTAATCATTTTCATTCTAATTACCATTTGTGGACATTCATTGAATTCTACTAATAAAAATCTCAACTAATCGAATTCATCCAAAAATCATTTTTTCAAACTGTAAATTGAACTCCAGCACAAATTGATTATACAGACAATTAATTAGAATACAAAAGAAAATATGAGGAAGTAAATTGAACAATTCTACGTCATTGAAAATACAACAGTTATTCTTTGTATTACATTGTAATTTTATTCACCATCACTGTATCACTTATTTCATTAAATAAAAATATTCTCACTCATTCTTACCCTTCAATATAAATCTAAGAATATTAACAGATCATTCAAAAAATTTCCTTATTATTTTCTTCCGAATATTTAATAAGTAGAAGTTCAGCTTTTACTCTTCCACGAACACTGTCGATGAAAGTAAACAGCTCAATTGGTATTCCCTGGTCGTTGACCTGTGCGAAAGTTTGAATAAATGTATAAGTAAATCCAAATAATGACAGTGATACATCGATGCTACAATCACACGATCAACATATTCATTCATTCATATATTTATTATTTCACATAAACATTATATCAATCCATCGAACATACCAATTATATCGACATTTATTTTAATTGTTTCTCCATATATAGGTGATGGTAAAGAAAGTCAAGAGAGCAATTCGACGCTTCCCATAACTGAAACCCCACTCAAACCTTTAACGTCCATAGCGGGGAGCAATGTCAAGGTGGTGCTATAAGTCTGAACGCATCAAGAACCAACCCGTCACTCGAGACGGAGTAGTTCGATCGGTTTATCCATTTTATTTTGACGTCCTGTTATTAATTCATATACGAAGTATACATTTTTTGTAATTATTATTAAGTTCTTATGGTATTCAAGGAAACAACGTGATAAGAGAGACGAGACAAAAAAAAGCTGCTTAAGTTTAACGACGATGAAGGCAATATCGAAACTATGTGTTACTATCATTTTTTTCGGTGTTATTTCCACAATCAATGCGATTGGAAAATACAGGGGTTTGGAATTCATTGAACCTTGTTCTAGAAATGATCCACAGCTTGAAGCATGTCTGGAGCGATCAGCCAATAGACTAACGGAACACTTCCACAATGGTAAGAAGAAAAAGTACAATAGAATTAAAATATTAAATTCGAATTTTTTAATGAAACAACTATGACAATTGGCATTTTAAAATCCCGCCAGTTATATCGATAAAGCAGATGACTTAGCAATTATTAACAATCATTCATAAACAAACTACTTTACCGGCTGTGAAAATATATGAATCTTTATCAACAATAAAATAAATTCGAATTAATTTTTATAATTGAAAAACGAGGATTGTCTCGAATGTTTCATTATTTTATTTAGTTATTTATTATTGAATAAATAAGAAGGAGAAAAATGTGGTTGACGTGCGAAGAATATTATGCAGAACAAGAAGAATATAACGGTGCTTTGAGGTGGACACTTCGCTGTGTGTCCTACATTTTAATAAGACGTATGAGAATATGTTTGCCCTCAACCGCATATGAATAAGGACAAAAGAATGAGCAATGGAGGCATGAGTTATTCTGACTGTGTATTTGTTTGAGCTAACGGGTTTTTTATTTTTCTTCCCAACTGGAGTAACGTTCGACAATTGATGGTTGTTGAGGATTTTTAAGTGATATTATTTACTGAATGATTTTATTAAAATGATTGCTTGCAATTATTTTCCAGGTTTACCACAGTTGGGATATCCTGAAGTTGAGCCAATTATTCTTGATGAAGTACATATTACCTTGGGTGGTGGACCCAACGGTTATCGAGCACAATTTCGAAATGTCGCTGCCAAAGGAGTATCTAAATTGAGAATTACTGGCTTGAGGACAAGAATTTCTGATGATGAAGTTCAATTACAATTGTCATTGCATATTCCCAAGATCAGAGCAGCAGCAAAGTACCAATCTAACGGTACACTCATTCTTGTTCAAGCTAGTGGTGCTGGTGATTATTGGGGCGAATATGGTACGTTTGATCATTTTTTTCATTTTGATGATATGTTATTTTCTAAAGTCCAGTTTTACTGCCGAGTGCGAGAAGTGATCGGAATATCCGGTTTATTATTTCTTTCATACTTGTCTACTTTCTCAACAGTGAAGTACATGTGAAGTGTGAGTTTAGAATCATTAAAATTGACTTTGGGAAAATGTTGAGGAAAGTAAGAAGGGATTTTTTTATTTTCGTTGCAATTAGTTTGTGATAAATTCAATCATTTAGTGATATAGGTCAGTCTATGATGATCCTATTAGCTGAGTATCAACAAGTGTTAACAAACTGGAGTGGATCTCCAATTGATGATACAATTTTGTTGGCCAGGAATACTTCTTATCCTGTCATTGTTCGTTGTTTATTAATATTCACCATTTCATTTTCTTCAGAGGGAGTCAAAGCCAAAGTTTTCTTCAGAGCCAAACCAATTCCAGTTCAGGGACGTAAATATTTACGATTAGATCAATTGAAAATGGATTTCAGTGTGCGGAAGATCAGAATGGGAGTGGTGAATGTTCAAGATGGCAATACCATACTGCGTAAGCTTCTTTATTTTCAAATCAATCAATTAATTAATTAACAAGAATAATCCAGAGTTAAATTCATTATGAAACCTTTCCCAATTCAGAGGCTGCATTGAATCTCTTCATCAACAGCAACAGTCAAGATCTCCTAAAAGAAATGAAACCGGATTTGCAACGTAAACTT
Source organism: Meteorus cinctellus (assembly GCA_030523045.1). Lineage (NCBI taxonomy): Eukaryota > Metazoa > Arthropoda > Insecta > Hymenoptera > Braconidae > Meteorus > Meteorus cinctellus. Next base: position 126,129 of record JAPYZF010000128.1, read on the forward strand.
ATTCAAGTAATGACAAAATTCGTTGAAAATTTATTTGCCCAAGTACCATATGACGCATGGATCAAAGATTAATTTAAAATAAAAAAACATTATCATCGTAAAATAATTCAATAATTTATTTGTAATAATTTCATTCATATACACGACAATTTATGTTATTAGATTTGATTGCTATTTCTCTAAGATTTTTAATTTTTATTTGCGCTGATGTTGTTTGAACATATATATCTATATATATATATATATATGACGTTCGGACTTTGTGCAATTGGTTGATTAGCTTTAACTACTCAGTATGTCTAATGTTTTTTTGTTTAAACATACGTCTCATGTCAAATGACTGCTGAGTTGATATCTTAATAGAAATAAATTTTGTCATATTGTCATATTAATTTGCGTATAAATATATTTATTGAATGAAATAATGCAAAATGGTGTTGAACAATTGAGTTATAATCTATCCCAACCACACGTACAGTTCATAGATAGAAGCAATGAGAACATAATAAAATAAAATAGTCGTATAATATTAAGGTCGATGTTAAACTGATCTGTTAGAAAAATCATCGAGTGCAAACAATGCTTATGTGAAATAATGGTAACTTTTGAAAAATGCATATTCACATGAATAATTGCACCATTTGGCATGTGTGCTGTGTTATATAATGAATTATGTCATTGCAAATTCACTCCCCTTTAGTTTGAAATAATAATTCTGGGATTTGAATCCATCATACTACATAATTTTTATTAATTGTGTGTATGTATCAACGCAGTGATAAAACTGTTGAATCACTTGCTTCTCTTATTTTTCATATCATTCAATTTCAATTTTTATGACTTCTCCATGATTATTGTCAAATGTTTATGGCATGGACACATCACTTTCAATGAATGGTGCACTTTGTCAAGATGACACACAAACACGATTATTTTCCAACGTACAAATCTAAGAAAAACAACGAAAAAATTGACAGAAAAAAAATGTTTAATGATCTTCTAGGAAATGAATATGAAATTCTATTCGATGGACTCATATTACAGTGTGAGATGAGAAGTGAAAAAAAATTGCACAAAAAACATTGCATGAATGAATATAATTTCTTTTCTTCCCAATGTTTTTTTTTTTCATTTGTGTCAGTGAGGATAATTGTAATTATCATACGCACTCAAGTCAGCAAAAAATTTTGCTATCATAATAGATCTGTAAATTATTTTAGATTTATCTTTCTCTGATTTTAATGATGTCCAAATAATGACACTTGGATTGAAATTCACCTGCGAAACTGAATTTCCAAAAAACCTCTGTAATTCTGATCTTTCATTATTCGTAACAGAGGATATAACAATACGGCTGTGTTGTTTAATATTTCATCACATTCAAATGTCATATGTTTGTAAAAATAGTAAACAAATAATATTTTCGTTCTGACAAACACACTATTATGAAATGTGTGTAGGACTATCGAATATCCATGACAATAACTGGTAACATCTGTAATTAATGACAACAATCAACGAAAAAAAAAGAAAAAAAAATGGAAAGAAAAAAATAAACAATTGGTCATATACAAAGTGAATGCAGAAGTAAAAAGGAAATACCAGCGAGGAAAATGAGTAGAAGAGTTTGAAAAAAATGACAACAATTGTTATACGCAAATGCATACGTGACTGTCCCTGGTATGATTTGTTGATAGAAAGAGAGGTGGTAAAAGTGGTGGGAATGCACTTCCTTATGTGGGTCTTTTGGTATTGCAGACAATTGTCATTTGATTTGAATCGCACTCGTGACAATTCTCAACCCAATATATTGACCAACTAACTGGTGTCTCATTGCAGATCACTCTATTGTTTCACAGAGTGCAGATACGTAACATAAATCGACGAGAAAAACATTTATAATAAAATTAAAAATAAACAATGGCCCAAATAATACTTGGACTCATTGCGATATTCGTCATATCTGTATCAGCAGTTGATTTACGTATGTACACCGCAATTTTTCAAACTTTCATTTTCAATTTGTAATGCAATTGTGATCGTCAATTATAATCAATCAATTCATTTATTCTTTCTCTTTTCAACAGCGGAATTTCTTCATGTCTGTGGTCGCAATGATCCTAATATCGATTCCTGCATTTCGGAGAGTGTAATGCACATCAGACCGTACTTAGTTGAGGGTGTGCCTGAATATAATATTCCTTCACTTGAACCATTACTTTTAGAAAAAGTTTTACCCCCTGAAGGACAAAGTGGCATCAGGATCAGTGGTAAAGACATCAAAGCTTATGGTGCCAGTGACTTTACTGTTGGTAAAATGCAGTAAGTATTTACAATCTAATATGAATATGAATAATCCCCCGGCAATTCATCTCTTTATTTTTATGTTCGAGTCTCCGGTTCATGATTATCATTTTTTCTCTTTGTTGGCAATTGAATATTCCACAAACGCAACGTGATACGACCTCGACACAAGTACAGACCAATGCATTTATGCATGGTATCCAATTGCCCAGAAGAATGACAGAATTTCATGAACAAAGATGTACAATATATTAATTAACTAATTTTTTATCTATTGCTTTGTTTGAAATTAGGGCTGATATGAACACCCTGACATTTGACTTCGATATTCTTCTACCGCATCTATATTTCGTTGGTGATTATGAAATCGAGGGAAAAGTACTGCTATTACCAATAAGTGGTGCAGGACAATTGTCTGGTAATGTAACTGGTGTTGTTGGGTCAGTTGTTTTCCACGCAACATCTGATGCAGATGACAATGGTGTTCAACAATTTCGTATCATTGAATTCAAACTCAAAGTTTCTGTTGCAAATGGTAATCTTCGGCTTGATAATTTGTTCGGTGGCGATGGTGTCATTGGTGATGTAGTTAATAATGCAATTAATGCTAATTTCGATGTATTCTTACATGAATTGATGCCACAGATTCAAAATGCATTATCTGATTCATTCCGTGATATTGCCAGTAGTATAGTCAGTGTATTCACATTTGATCAATTATTCCCGAATTAAATTTGTAGATGTATAAATATAAATGGAAAATGAAAAAAAAGTCAGAGCAAAATTTTTCGACATGATTCAATTTTTGATTATTCATTCAATATCATTTTTAGAGGATGATTAGGATGATATATTTTTTTAGCGTCCAGTATGTGTAAACACGTGGATGGAATTTCATTTCAATTGCTTATAAAAATTTTCACATGCATCAATTTTTATATTTATATATGGTCTTGGAAATTAATATTAGTAATGTAAACGAAATAAAAATGATGAGCAATACAAAAGAATTTAGAAGAATATATTATTGGTATATGATTATTGTTTTCGGGACGGATGAGAAAAATATAAAAGACAATTGAAGATTCAGCACAGTTTTATTCTTCACGTAATAATTACATAGAAACACAGAAGAACAGAACAAGATGATGAAGGAACTGAACGGGATAAACTGGAGAGAAAAAAGCAAGTATATAACTAGACCATAAAATCATCTACCCAATTTACTCACTTCCTTGGAATTAAACATTTTAAGATCACGTAACATCAAATGTAAACTGTATAATTATGTATTCGATATATATATAAATACACACTGGATGCATGATTATCGAATCGTGAATAATAATCTACTATTTTCTTTAATCCATTACGAAAAAGGGGCAATGAAATGAAGAAGTAATAATGGTAACAAACCAAACGAATTTACGGTGCAGGAAATAATCGTTTCTCTATCTGTATTCGAATATTTTTGTATTAATTCATGTAAATAATATTGGTAATAACAGAATTTTCATCACAGATAATAATGAAATAAAAAACATCGAAAAATTTTAAACTCGATGGAAATTGTCGAGAGAATATTTTTTTGTATCACAAGAAGTAGGAAATAAAAAAGATATGAATTGGCGTGAATCACGCAAGGATAACTGGCAAAACGTCAGTGCACAAGGTTATGCATTAATATACATCAACAAGACGTTTCATTTCGCATTTCCTGAATATATACTTCATCTATATAACCTGCATAGTTGTATAAATGCGTACATGTACATCGAAGACGAGATATATTTGCAACGCAATCAGCCAGCGCTTGAAATTATCTTTGTGCTAAGATACAATTCATCGTTCAACACCAGTTTATCAATCTTGAGATATTATAATTCTATTTAAATAGTAGTTCCAATTTTAATTCGTATTCTGATATAATAATGACAATTAGAATTTAAGATATTTTGATCTGAATTCGAAATTAATTCCGATTCATAATGCTAATCTCAGTGATATAGATAAAATACAAAGATCTGACCCATGGACAGGTCGATGAGCAAATTGCAGGATTAATTACGACTACGTCAAGGAAATTCAATGTTTAAAATTCGCAATTAATAGCAACTAGAAGTCCAACAAAAGTGGATGCAGAAAAAGAATTGAAAGAATAATTATAATATATGAATTATGTTGGACCCAAAATTTTCTAGTTTGAGTCCAATTCACCGGTCACCCAAATAACTTTGTGATGATGATGCTAACTCTGTTTGTGATTCATTTTCTATCATTAATTTCGATTATCTTCATTCACGGTCAGGGAACAGTTCATCATACGTGAAGTTTTTCGTAATTTTATTGGATATCTTGAGGATATCAGATGATATGGCTTCTTCAAGACTAGGTGTGATGCTATCCGAAATTTCACGTCGATTCGTATTAATAACAGCATTGATAGCATCACTGAATGTAGCATCCGGACCCTCATGTGCAACGAAACGTGATTTGTAATCCTGGAGCTGCAATTTAGTAGTCATTCCTGTGAAAAACATTTGTTTTCCCTTTTTCGTGTCTCTCAATGTATAGGTCAAGGTACATTGGCTATCAATACCCACTAAAGAGAAGAAAAGAAAATGAAGATCAGGCCAAATTCGTCACAATTAAATTAATCAAATTGATGTAGTTTGTATATATATGCTTAATATCAAAAATTAAAATTTGTAAATATTAAAATATATAAAGATATTCTACTTACAAACATCGAGATCAATCGTTCCTTTTCCCTCTATTGGAACAACAATTTTTGCTGAAATTTCGTAATCACCAACAAGTCTCATTTTATCAAAATGCACTGAGACATCAATTTTCTGTTTTTCCAGATCAACGTGAACTGATTTTATTTCGAAACTGGGTGCGTTATGAATTTTAACGTTGGATGCGGAAGCTTTGACATCTTTCATACTCGTCAGTGGTACACTATATGAAAGTGCCAAAGGATCTATTGATGGTACATCAAGTTCCGGTATGCCAGTTGACAATTTTGGACGCAAGGCTTCAACACTTTTTTTCACACACTCATCTAAATTGGGATTTCGACGACCACATACAGGTATGTATGAAGCTAATTTTCAAAAAATAACAATAAAGATGATTATATAATGAAATTTAGTGTATATTTTTTCATTTCGTAGATTAATACTCACGAACTTCAGCAATGACCATGCTTAAAAATAAAATATTGAAGGAGAATATCATAAACTTCGCCATGGTACTTAGACTTTATGATATTTCTCGTTAGTCAGGAAGAAAATGACTGCAATCGTTCAATGCTTATCAAGATCCTTTATATATCCACGTTGTTGAACATATAATGACTGTGCATTGATGTGATTCAATAGTTCAACATATTGAAGGTCAACTTGATGTATTGCTTCTGCACATTGCTAACCAATCATGAATAGAATTGTCACTTCAATGTATAGATACCTCCAACATCTTGTATAGTGTCTTCCTCTATTGATAATTAGACTTTGCTTATTAATACTATACACACGCAAACTCTTCACACTTATGTACATTTTCCTTTTTTATTTTCCGTTTTTATGAAAATGCTAGATTCTTCTCTTCACTCATTTTCTTGTTTGTGTGCCTGATGTATAATTGATGTGCCAGAAGATTATGACTCTGATTAATAATTAAATCGTGATTGAGATGAAGTTATTTGATAGATATATTGTGAGCCAATGGAGTGGAAAATTGTATTGATTCATCATTTGTTGTTCTATGAGTTACCTTTTTTTTCTTTCTAGTTTTTCTTTTTAATGTCGCGATGCAGAAAAGAGTTTGGGTATTATCGAGATGATTGGTGAGAGCACAATGGGAGTCGTGTTGACTTTATAAACATAAAATTACAAATGAATGATTGAATTGTATTGACATTGAGCTAATGAACTGGTTTGGCATAGGAATAATTGGTTCTCATTTTCTATTGATTAAATATTCAATGTGCGTGCTCAACTAGTTTTTCGTCTAGTCTAAACTCAATGTATGTTAATATTTGTGATGAAATTTTCGTAATTGAGTTATGCACTTACTGAACAAGATTTGAAGTTGTCAAGAATATTTATAAGTACAAACTGACATGGCCAAACAATAAAGTATTGATGATAATTCAAATATCATAAAAAATAATATGAAAGTAATTTTATTTTATGGAAGTATGTCTGCGGTCGATAAGATTTATTTGATTTCAAAACTGTATTTTTATGAATATGAGAACACTATAAGCGTAGAACAGTTGCAATCATTTGTAAACTATTTTCACCAGATGATAATATTTCAATATTGAGAACTAAAGCAAAATGCCGATGGGAGAAATGATAAAGCAACTGTGAAAATTTCATTCTAGAATAAACAAAAGTTTCTTATTTCTATCCTGCTATTATTATTAAGTAAACTACGAAAAAAACGAATTTTTTAACGTTCTCGATCTACACAACAGTAACAAGTGATCGCAGTCACTCATGATCGGGTAATAATTCGTTGTACGTAGCTTTCGAAGTTATTCTATTCCCAATGTCGAGTATTGTCGATGAAAAAGCTTTTTCAAAACTGGGCACAATGCTGTCAATAATCTCACGACGATTGTCCTTCAACACCATATCAATGCTGTCATCTAATACTTTTCTGTCAGGTTCTTGATTCATTGGCGTCAAATGAGATTCATAATCCCTCATTTTTATTCTGGTTGTCATTGATGTGAAATACATTTTCATACCTTTCTTCGAATTTTGCAATGTGTAGCGAATGAAGCATTGTAAATCAACATCCACTGCAAACAGGAAGAAATCAATTAATATCGACGTGAATTCAACACTCAAATGACTTTATGCATTATTTTTTTTGAACGGACTCTTGACTTCTTTTTTCTGTTCAATTTTAATTACTTGACAGTTATAGCCCTATTATTATTTACTACACACGACGTCAGAATAATATGCAAATGCTCATGTGAAGATGTGTTTACCTGACTATATTAAACGTTTGATTGAAAAGCCAGAGAATTTATTTCATTTTTCCTTACATAAATACTTTGTAAAATGAATAATAAATGTTCTTACCAGGTTCAATCTCTACAGATCCTTTTCCCTGAATATCGAAAATTATTTTTGCTGTGATATCATAATCACCTACAAGTTTTAATTTATCGAAATGGAATAAGACGTCAATTGATTGGTTTTTGATATCAAGATGGATTTTCTGCGTTTGGAATGTGCTTGGATTATAAATTTTAACGTCAGACAAAATGACTTTGACATTATTTAGATTAGTCAGTGAGAGTGGTTGGACCAATAATAAAGGTTCAACTGATGGTACATTGAGTTCTGGAATTCCATCAACTAATTTTGACCGTAGAGCTTCAATGCTATCCTTCACACACTCATCCAATTTAGGATTCCACCTTCCGCACACAGGCACAAACGAAGCTTTGCATAAACAAAAATGTAATTACCAAAAAAACTTGACATACTGTATTTATATCATTCATTACTTACGAAGTTCAGCTATAGCATTGTTGATTAATAAAAGACTGAGAACAAATATAATTGGATGCCCCATAATTGAGGTTGGATCTGCTGAAGAAAATGACTCCACTCATTTGAGAACTGCAACAATTTATACCTCACAACTGTCTACGTATCCCCACACAAAAGATTCTTTAAATGTCCATTAAGCGACTCGAATATTCTATTTTTTTTTTCTCACGAACCATGTTAATGCATCTTGTACAATCAATTTTTTTCTTTCGTTTCAAGTCATTCAGAACTTGTTTGCTACATTTAATGATGATGGAGCGTTCAATAATTACATTGATGCTTCCAATCAGATAACAGTGTAACAAATTGACATGAATTGAAGAAAATTATTTCTTTATTTACATACCATAAATTTATATGCTAACAAACGACAATATTTATTTAGATCTGACATGGAAATTGAGAATATTTTTCATTAAATTAACTGGTAATAAACTATTCTTTAAATACTATTCCGTATCATCAATTGTTCATCACAGTATTTTTTTCATTCATGATCAGGAAACAATTCGTCGTATGTGAAATGATTACCGATCTTATTGGAGAATTCAAGAACTCTAGATGCAATTGCACTCTCTAATTTTGGTGTAATGGTTCGGAGAATTTCGTCTTTTCCATTGTTTAGTATTGTATCAACTACTTCGTTTAATGAATTGGCTGATCCTTCACTTGCATGGAATGTTGGTATATAATCCTTTATTGATAATTTACAGCTCATTTCAGTGAAGAATAATCGTGAGCCTTTCTTTGTGTTGACATGTTTATATTGAATTACAACTTTTGTCTCGACATTTTCTGTAAGATAGCAGGAAAAAATTAATACAACATTATGATGAATCGTGATGAGGATAATTTGATAGAAAGCAATTTTTCATGTGATAAATTTGATAATGTGCTAAAGTGAAATATTGTTAATAGTTGCGAATAAATTTGTCCAAATCCACTCTCCTTATCATTCATTTTGCAACAATAAAAATAAATAAATGTAATTATTGAAGTGAAATCACAGATATTTCAAAAGACTAAAATATTTATCATACTTTTGAACTTTGTATTTTACCTATTTTGGAAAGAACTCTTAACGTTTTTTGTTTTTGTTCTTTTTTTTTTCATCTACCTGTTTGATTAGATTTGCCTGAATGTGAGTGATACAAAAAAAAATTGAAACTTCAATTTATGTCTCGACGATGCAATAAATTACAATATTCCATTTTAATTGGGGAAAAATAAGAAGAAAACATCATATGAAACAATAATGAATTCAACTATTTTGTTGACAAGACCCAACTAACGAGTTATGTATTGTGCTTGTTCTGGTTCCCGTTTTCATTTGAGTTAGGTATAGTAATAAAAAATTTATCATCATAAAAATGTGCGAAACAAGTTATTATCAGACTAATTATTTTTAAATCACATTACTTACTTGTAATAATTTCAATGGGTCCTTCTCCTGCAATCGGCACAAGAATTTTAGCAGTTACATCATAATCTCCAGTTAATCGTACAGAATCGAAAAATGCATGCAATTCGATTCGATTATTTTCCAAGTCCATATGAAGATGTTTCACTTCAAACGCATGAACATTATAGAGTTTGACATTTTTTGCATAAGCTTTTAAATCTTTGGAGTCAGCTAATGGTAATCCTTTCGGCAATACCAATGGCTCTAATGCTGGCACTTCCAGTTCTGGAATTCCATCACGAAGTTGATTACGGAGTGCATTCACACTGCCGAGAATGCACGCGTCTAGATGAGGATTTTTTCGACCACAAACTTTAATATACGACGCTGTGAAATAAGATTTAGATACATCAATGACATAATTTCAACAATTTTCGTTTGGTATCAATCAAAAAGGAAGATGAGGAGTATTCATTGGATACTCACGAACTTCAGCAACAGCAATTACGATAACAATCGCAAAAATAAAACAACTCCATCGTTTCATTATAACACTCTTCAATGAAGAATAAAAAAAATTGTAAATATAAAACTCGACAAATTATTCACGAGTACTTTGAATGAATCGCGACTCTTTCGACGATGGAACATTCAAAACTGATGTAATAATTCGAACATCATCGAATTATATACCTACATTTCGGTTGGCAATGGCACTTGCCTATACCATAGAGTATTTTTTTCCTATATGTATGTATATTTGATTTATTACAACTATGAGATTGTGTTCATGGACACCTTTTGATGATGTAGAAAACCTTTCGTGATATTCATTTTTCTTTTTTGCTGTTCCTCATAATTTTTTCTTCTAAATTTCTGCTTCCTCCGTCATCGACATTATGCTTATATTGAGTAACGAAAAAAAAAAACGTCTTGTCAACCTTGACTTTGAGCCTTCTCGTTTTTTTTTATTATGATGTAACATTGAAGAATGGAAAAAAAATTTGAGATACTGTGCTAATTTTGAAAGGAACCTGTAACAAGACATTAATGAAAAAAAGAAAACATTGCAGATGTTGAAATTATCAATGCCTAAATATAGATGCTCATCTAAATACTCATATTTAATTTAATATTTAAGTATTGAAACAAAAAAATTGATGTGAAGGTACGGAAATTATTTTTTTTTTCTTTCGTTTTATAACTGTTAATTATCCGCTGTGTACTGTCACATGTATACATATATATATACCTTGTTACGGATCGTAGAATATGCACCATTGCATGATCACTTTCTTATAAATCTCTGCCCACCGTTCACCATTTTGTGATTGCACACAAATCAATCGAATGTATTTATAAATTAAAAATAATAATATATCGCTGTCAATTTTTTTTTCTCTTTTCACTTTAATTCCTCTCATCATATGTAGGAACAAAAGAATAATCTAATCATGATATTAATTTCATTTCAACCCCTTAAATACCTTTCGATAGAATTCAAGAAGCCAAAAATTTCAATTCATTCAGATACATCTGTGCATGTTATCAACCAATTCCAATCTCCAATCAGTTAATTTAAACAAAATTCCAAATAACTGAATAACAATCAGAAAATATCTCGAAACTGCCGCTAACGATGACAATCATATAAATTAAGGTCATCAGCGGCTCGGCGAAAAAGAACTGCTGCAAAAATTCATCATTCGCCATCCAAAAAATTGCTATCCAACCTTTACAAAGGACCAATAAAATTGTCATCAAATAAAAAGAAGATGATAAAAGAATTGTAAAAAAATAATGAATCAAATTTTTTCGATTGCAATTGTGTATGGAGAAAGAGTTGTTGTTCATTACTGTTCTCTGTGGACGTTACCGAAATGAAAGAGAGAGTCACAACATGAAAATGTATGAACATACACAAATACAAATATATATATATATATATATATATATAAATGAATAAATGTATATATACATACATCCATGTAATACAACACTAGGGAAAATGTCTAATCGCCTGTGTGTGCCAATCTTAAGCCGTTGACCGTACTCTTACATTCTCTGTTGCGTTTTAGCACCTGCATTATACCCTATCCTGCCACAGTATTTCTATACTGGCAAATACCTGGGGGGCTGACATCAGCCAATGGACGTCAAGTGGCACGAGGTAATCAACCTGCCACCGAATGCAATCGTGTAATAAATTTCATGTTTTTAAATCGGGTAGCTTTTCCTAACTCTAAGTGTATCTCTCATCATCTATATTACTTGTAACGTTCTTGCATGCTCCATTCTGAATCACAGTTTTTACTTCAATCGTGTTTGGCCATTAGGAAGAAACACACCATGATCGCATCGTATTTACGCGTGTGGTACATTTTATTATTTTTCTATTGCCTATTTCACATTCCTATTCATTAATTAATATTTGTTTAGTTTTTTGTTCATTCAAACGTCCATTCATTGTTCGATTTGTTCGCATTTACATTTTCAAAATTTTATTGAGCAATAATATTGGTATTGCTACTGCGTTTTATTTTTTTTTAATCTTCTTCTCTTTCTATTTATATTTTTCTCCTCGACGTCAAAGACAAAGTTAAAGTGTCGTAACGACCTCGAAATTTATTCGGTCCCGATCCGGTTACAGCGGACATCTCATTGATATTCTATAAGGATGACGTGATGGTTATATTGTTTATCTATGTTTAGGATTGTGAACATGTGTGGGGGTATGGGAATTTATTTGAAGAAGGGTTTTCAAAATAATTCAATTTGATCAAATGTTATTTACACATGATTCAATGTCAAGTGTTGTGCAATTATTCATCATGTGATATTTTATGCAGATATAAATGTTGAATTTTGTTGTTTATTTGTTAAAATTATCTAACATTTATGTAGCAATAGTTATTTAACACTCATTTATTTTAAATACATTTAATTATACGTCTTATTATACACATCACTTTTTCTTAGATTTGTTGAGCGTAATTTTCTTAGTTGTATAGACGTTATTGAATATTTTTTTTTATATATTATCTAATCCTTACTACACTCATAAACTAATGTAGATTATTTTTATTTTTTATCAGTATTTTTCATTTTCTTTCTAATTTCAGCCTACTGGCAGTTGTTATGCGTTCAATATATGCAGAATTGCGTGAGTAATTTTCAATAATATGAAAGAAATGAATGGAAAAAAATTACGTATGGAGGAAAAAAAATTTCATTACAGTGGGAAAAAATGATTAATGAATATTTATTATATTTATTGATTATTTCATTCATTGTCATGGGATATATTTGAGTTTTGTTTGTCTATTTATTTTCTGTTACACAGCATCTTATATAAAACCATGCAAGAAATCTGATCCAGATATCAATCGTTGTATTACAAATACAATTGAGAGTTTACGTGGTAAGTTAAAAGATGGAATTCCTGAGCTTGAAGTACCGGCGATTGAGCCATTAACATTGAAACAGATACGTTTATTACGTGGGCCACAAGGTGCTAGACTCGACATCAATCTTACCAATATCGAAGTATATCAACACTTTTTTTATATGAAAAGTTATTTATTAATTGGTTGACTGAATATTAAATGATTTATTGATGTGACGTTTTATGGAAAGTTTAGGTGAGCGGCCCATCGTCATTCAAAATACGTGATCTTACAGCTGATACTGACAATGTCACTTTTACATTCAAAGTCGGATTTGATAAATTGAGATTTCATGGAAAATATCAAATGGATGCAAGAATTTTATTGTTAAGACTTACTGGTAATGGAGATTTAACAGGAAATTTCAGTGAGTTTAATTAATTTGTTATTTTCGTTGATATTTTTCATAAATATTTTTCGAGTTAGTTAATCAGTTTCAAGATTATTGATGAGAGAGGGAAGAGTTGATCTGTTATGAAATTTATTGTTGATCACTTTTGACTGATTAATCACAAAACTCACCAATTTGTTTTTCCTTGAATTTGTTTTTGACTCTACATAAATTTTTATAATAATCCGTTTATTTTCACGCTATGTAAATCATCATCTTTTCCTTGTACCATCTATCAAGAATAAGCAAAAAATTGAATGAATCCATTGAACTTTTTGTATTAGTTTATATTCAGATTTTGTAGGAAAACAATTTCCACAAAACCATTGGAATTGATAAATACACGAAGTATAGTTTAATAATTTTTTTGTATTGTCATATTTACAGGCGGTTACGATTCTGATGTGATATTGAGGGCGCAAAAAGTGAATAAAGGCAACGAAATTTATCTCAAGTTTGACAAAATGGAAATTGGCATTAGAGTTGGAAAGGCAAATATTTATCTGAGCAACTTATTTGGTGGTGATCCAATTCTCGGTAAGCAAAAACATAAATTTTTTCTTCCAAATGTGCATTTTCAATCAACGTCACATATTATCCTTACGATATTCGTCATTATTTCACAATGAGTAGCCATAGACTTTTTTTTTTCATTATTATTTCTATTCACATTCCCATACTGTTTATGGACCACACGAAGAAGAGTTCATGGATATCATTGTGTTTAACAATTCAAATCACGATTTGATGAACGTGCGCGTATTGTTTATTGAGGTCTAGGCTCTCTTTACTTTTTCCTTTTTTTATTATAATTCATTTCGCACACAGCTGTGTCAAATTATTCCACTACGACGCCAAACCACCATGCCAACTTTTATATTTTTAATTTTTCTCTATATCTCTGGTTCAATTCAATTGGATTTTCACAGCGTTGCAATTCCTCTAGCATTTATTTTCTTTCCATTTCTACATATTTTCCTCATTATTCATTTTTTTTCTATTTGCAAAATTACTATTTCATATTAGACGATTAGCAAAGATGATAAATAATTTCCTCAAATGGTTTCTCGAGTCTTCTTTTACTATACATGCATCAAGATCAATTTTTTTTCCACTCTCCACGTTCACAGAATCCAATTATCATTTTTATGAAGAGATGCAATCATTTCAAATAGTGATAATAACATCATGTCAGCTGTAAAATTAATTCAAAATACGAATCTTGTATCTTTCTGATTTACTCAAGTTTTTCTATCATTCTCTATCGCAGTGTATAAAATAACTATACAATATTATTAAATCATTCTTAATATTAAATCTAATTAATCAAATTCTAATTCTGTTTTTCTTTTCTTCTTATAAATGAATGGCCATAGGACCAGCGAGCAATCAAATACTCAATGCAAACAGTAATCTATTTCTAGACGAAGTGAGACCCGTATTGGAGTCTGCATTGGCAGATTTATTCACGGACGTCGCAAACAAAGTCACAAGATCATTTACATACAGAGAATTGTTTCCAGACGATTAAATACAATAATTATTCACATTTGTATACGATTACCAATCAATTGTTGTGTATTCTTATGTATATATTCCTTTTCAAAATTTATCCCTGTTCTATGTGTCTTTATCGCGACATTTATCTTCGTTATAAATTTAACCGGAATATTTATGATAATTATGAGAACAGACGGATTAAAAAAAAACGTTAAACAAAAGAGAAAGTAAATGCCAATCAAGGCAGTATTTCATCCTTCGTCAACGCACCGAGAGCTCGCGCTGCCAAAGCTTTACCAATTGACGCTGCTGTTTCTTCAATTATGGGATTTATTATGTCCAACACCAGCCGAGCATTTCCATTGAAGAAACTTGTGGCTGCATCGGCTAATTAATCAATCCAAAGCAGGAAGGATATATGAAGATGAGCAAACAATTTATTTTTTCACCATTTGGTTATCCAATTGAATTTATTTCATCTCACCTGCTAATTCTTGAGATGGTGATGCCTTCAATTTAATATTTCCATTACCAACACGGATTTTTGTTACCAATCGATTTAATTCAATTCTTTCTGTTCCTTTATTGTCTTTTATTTCTCTTCCTTGAGCATTAACACGAACTTGTGTATTGGCTGGATAAAAAGCAGAAAAAAATAATTGATTGAATATCGAATATCTAAATTGAGTTGGTTTGTTATTGTAGGTTTTATCATATACTTAAATAACTTACTAAAGTTTCCCCAAAATAATCCTTTGCCTGTGAGCGGCAAGACCAATAAATTACCTTTGACATCGTAATTACCATGAACATACATATAAGGTAATCGAATTTTCATAAATAATGATAAATCATCAGGTCGTGCTTGAAATTCGTCGATTTGGAAATCAGTTGAACCGTAAACACGTACTTTTGTTAAATTAGCTTTGACTTCAAGTGCCTGTAGTTTCCTATCGACAACAAGTGATGGCAAAGATAGTGGATCTAATGCTGGTAATTTCAATTCTGGTATCCCTTTAACTAATTGTGGTGTTATTGCTATCAATTGTTGCCGAACACATTTGTTATATTCTTCAAGAGCAAGGCTACGAGGACATGCTGAAATTCCTGGCGCTGAAAAAAAAATAGAAAATGATATCTTTATCTAAAATTTGGAATGATATTCAATGAAGTACAGAATTACAGATTGAAATCGAAAGTAAACTCTCAATAGAAAGTGAATGGGCGGTTGGTATTCTTAGCACACGATATCAGAGTTTTCTATGAAGATCAAGAGGAAAATCAATTTCACTGATGTGTATGAAGGTCAATTAAAAATTCTTCAACAAACAAGTTTAGAAATTGAGTCATTTAGAGAATATTCTGTTTGAAAGTATTTGTGAAAATATATTAGAAAAATGGAATTTTTGATGCATCGATTTCAACTAATTGGGCATGAATTACTTTTATAATTTGCTAGATAAATATAATGAAAACTCACGCAATCTTGATAAAACAATGCCAATGTTGCTAATAATTACGAATAAACAAATAATCCTGGTTAACATTTTGTCTTTAAAATTTTCCAATGTTACATTAATATGTTACAAAATAATTTATTGATCACAGTCCAATAGAATGAATCGGCCAATTAAATGCCCGCACGTTGAATCGTTTGAGATTAGTCGTACCGGTATAAATACAATTGTAATTTGTTGAACGAATGGGTTACTGAAAATGCGCGCAATGTCCATGCTGTACGTCAATATATAAAGTAAGTAGACTTTCTCCAACATGGTGCCCCTCCTTTTTTTTTCATCTTGTACGATAGTGAATTTATCACGGTAGAATGCACGCACTTAATTCAGTCAGGGCCGCACAATAAACGATACGTTTATTTGCCTATTTTTTTTTATGTCGTTGGTTTATTGTCCTGTAATGTATGTATAGTAGTGTGCGTGTCACCTCAGTCATTGTCTTCTCCAATATATTATTTTATTTTATATTTTAATTTTATGTTTTCATTTTACAACTCTTTTCCTTCATTGTTGTAGTATTTTATAATTACATTCATCCGTCATTTTTGTCCGGACAAATAATTATTATTATCCTAATCATTCACTGAATCTCTGGCCTTCGAAATCTCTTCAATTCACGCTGTTGCATTATATAATAATATGGTGATTTGTATTCGAATACATACGAATTTTCTGCCAACACATTGCGTGTCTTAGAAATTAATGTTTCAGCAATTTATCAAAACATTTGATGAATGATAGACGTCACAATAATTGTCGGATGAATGAAATCATGAATAAAACACCCAGAAAAAATTAATATATCTCTCAAGAATTAATGAACTTGCACTAATTTTCTATGCATTGAAATCTATTAATATAAATAAATATATGTTTCATTTATTTTAATGACAATAAATGAAATATAAATTAGATGCTTATTTAAACTCGTTGTAAAATATTCTGTAAAGAAAAATAATTATTTGATATTAATTAATTCGGTGGCAATTCCTTGTACATTTTGTAGATAATCGCATCGGCAGCAGACTCGTTGAGTGCTTTTGTCGCCAGGTCATCAGCCAACATTGCAGCTACTGCTTCAGCGGCCATCAAACCTGTACAAACGAAAGTTCATTTGTATTTCGAAATTTCCGTCGCACAACTATGTGTAAACAAAAATATATATTTGATTGAATGAATAGACAAAATTGTGAACTGAAATGAACGAGACATTTCCACGTTGATTATAGCTGGCAAGTTATGAAATAAACATTTGAACATCTATTTAATTCATTTGAGATAAAGAAAACAAGAAGTATTTGAAATCAAATAAAGTCGTAATATGAACCTGATCGACATATCACGCTTATTGAGAATTACGTAAATAAAATGAATATACAGGTCGTTAGCACACACATGAAAGTTGATAATTTCACTTCCTTTTCGTGTACTCTTTTTTTCTTCTGTACTAATCTTTTATTTTTCAATAATACCCTTTCATCATAGAGCATAAGTAATGTAACTAAATTATTATATCATTTTAATTGAATCCAAGTTGTCATTGAGTACCAAGAAATAGCAATTGGATGTTTACTAGAAATTCTATCTTCAATTCTTTCAAGCCGTCATTTGATAATTTGCAGATGAAATTTTGTATCGTAATACGTTGAATTAAAAAATACTGAGACGCGAACACTTTCATCGAAAGAATTCCAATCGTTGCAATTCTTGATGCTGATAAATGCAATTTGTGACGGTATAATGAGGATCACCGTGTATATAGAGCTGATGTGTTTAGAACGTTTGCACTGATAGTTACACTCTGAAGCACCATTCCCTCGTAATTTTTCTTCAACTTTATGCATGCGAATTAATTGTTTAAATTGAATATAAATGAGAATGATATATAACAATCAAATAATTTCAATTTTTGTTGTTATATTGTTAAACGTCTGGGAATGAGAAATATAATTTTGTGAACAATTTCAAGTCCCAATTATCTTTGATCCATGAAGAAGTGATAGATAGTGAAATGTGATTTCCATATTGACTTTAATGTTGACTTTGAGACTACACGGAAAGATTTTCACATGTGAATTATTATGGTTGAGACGTATCAGTAGTAGACCATGTCGACATTGTGATGGAAATTAATGTAATAATACAGAAAAACATCGTAAATTGTAAATTGATATTCACGGAGCAAGAAGTATGTTTTACGTTCTCTCCAATTGGAAACTATTCAAGCTTCTTACTGGGACGCTGAATTTTTTACTAGAGAAAATAACCAAATGTATCTGTGCTGTATCATTATTGGCTTTCAAGTTATTTACTGGATTCTACCTTGATAAATTTGGCCAGACTCATTTTTCTAACTAGTTCATGATGATTCTAAGCATCCCCAAATTAATTAAACATTCAAGTTAGTAATAATTTCCTATAGTTTTTTTAAATATTCTAAACTAATATTTGATATGATTAGATTAAAATTTATAATTTTCAAAGAGAAATTGTCTTGTTCCTACCTTGAGTTAGAATTTCGCTCACTGCCCCATTCTCATCCATTCCTTCTAGCTTAATATTTTGACTGGCAGCCACAAGTTTTGCTCTCGCTGCTCGTACAATTAATGTATTGTTGTTGGATTTTTTTAACTCAACAGTAAAGTCACCAATCAATTCCGCTGTTGAAATATTGATCAGAATAGAAAAAGAATACAAACAATGAGAAGAATATATAAAAACGATTAGTAATTTTTTTGATTCATCATTGGTTCTTACTGAAGTTTCCACTGAGTTGGCCACTACCACGCAAAACTTGATCGTCAACTTTTCCCAACAATACATAATCAGCCTCTACTCTCAACAGCGGGACACGAATCTTGATAATCACGTGCATAATATCGTCCTTGAAAATAATAAAATCAAGAAAAAGAAAGATCGAATGTAATTAGAATATTCTATGGAATAATTTAATTTATCTAAATAAATTAATTGAATTTTCTTACTTCGTTCTCATTCTCCTTCACATGTTCACGCTTCATACGTTTTCCGTCATATACTTTTGCTTCACTCCCATTTCCATAATGATAAATTAGTTCCATTCCTTCCTCGAAGAAACCCTGATTCTCTTGGAATTCTTTTGCATAACGTATCATGTCCTTGATCCTCTTTGTTTCCTCAGCCGTCCTCACTCTATCATTCCTTTTCGACAGTAATTCACTTTCCGTAAAATTATGAACAATAAATCTCCTATGATTCTCTAGATCCTATGAATAAATTCAACAAAATATGTATACGAATTAACGATAAATAAGGGAAGAAAAAATATTTAACAGTTTGCATACTCTCTTGATGTCTTCAAGACTGTAAACAGTTTTATCTCCTTTTGGTTCAACTCGTACATTCCCAAAGTGTCGCATCTTTTTAGAATTGTCATCAGCATAAACAATATCAACGTAACCAGGTTGATTCTCCAATCTTGCAGATGGTTCTTGATACCTCCTATGAGCACTCAATCGTCCTTGACTTATCATTTCAATATCACCATCATCCTTGACATCATCACAAGGTCTATGCCTGTTGCTCAAACGTGCAGGATATTTAATTTCAACCCTTCTATTCATTTGGTCAACCTCATCGTCTTTTGGAGTTCCAACATTACTAGGTATTCGCCCATAATTTCCTCTCAACGTTTGATCATTCTGATGATTATTCTTTCCCATCTCACCATTACCACCACTCCCAGTCTGCGCATAAACCAAATAACTTCTTTCACTGTTATTACCATCATGATTTTGGTTGCCTGAATTTCTTATGCCAGTTGATGATTTAAAACCTTCGATCCGTGGAATTTGCTGATGTTTTTCATAGTTTTCATCATATTCAGCCTGTTTGAATGGTCTTCGAGTAGGTCCTTGTGATGCGAATGATTCTCTGTGTGGTTCAGGATTATCTTGACGATGACTGTGTTGATGTTCACGCTGAGGTTGTTGGTATCGAACTCGTTGACCTTCTTGATAGATTTTGACAAAACCATTACCATTATTCACATCTTCATTGTTTCTATGCTGATTTTCCTGATGATGATTTAATTCTCGATGAGGCACAGAATCATCTTGGACTCGACCTTGCTGATGTTGATGGTGATGAGGTTGTTGATGGTGATGAGGTTGTTGATGATGTTGATGTTGATGTTGATGTTCATCTTGATGAACGTTTCCATAACGTCTATTATCATCACCATCACCGTTTCTGTATTGGCTTTGTTGCTGTTGTTGATGAGCATTTCCATGACGTTTATCATCATCACCTTCACTGTTTCTGTATTGACTCTGCTGCTGCTGCTGATGAGCATCTCCATAACGTCTATTATTATCGCCATTATTGGGTCGATATCGATTTTCCCGTTGTTGATTCGACTCTCTATGTGGCACAAAATCATCCTGGTCTCGACTCTGCTGATATTGATGCTGCTGAGTTTGTTGAGGGTATTGACTTTGTTGATTCTGTTGATGGTTACCAACATAACGTCTATTATAATCTTCATCAGTGTATCTTTCTCGACTTTCCTGATATCTACTCGACTTTGTCCCAGTTCCCATTCCCTCTTGTCTTCCATCAACATTATCAGTTTTTATATATTTTTCAAGAGGTTCCACTGTTAAATCCTCAGAATGACTCTGATTGCTATTTGGTTCCTTCACAACTGTATGGAAACGATATCGAATAAAATCAATTGCATTTCTATCATTATAACTAACATAACCAGCTTCATTCTCGCTAAGGTTGGACTTGACACTGCCACGACCAACATGAATACTCTCCAATGAAGAATCATTGAGTCCAAGTATTTCAATATTAGATAAAACCATTCGATAATTTGTACGACCTTGCGATTGATCAACTTTCACTACCGGCACTTGTAATGGATCAAGCGGACCAATATTAGATAAACCACCGTTTAATAATTTGGTCCAGAGTACTTGTGACATTTCCAACAGACCGGAAAGACCAAATGACGTAGGGACAGTGAGCAAAAAACACACGACAATGAACTTCATGATCGTGTGAAATGTTTAATTCACTCTCGATTATACACTACTTCTTTCGTTTCCCAAATGAATATTGGCTGATAAATAATTACGAATATAATTGCTATAATTACTAATATTGTTAGTAGACACGAGAACACAATGCACATAGATTTGATTTATTCAAGGACTGAACATGGAGATAAGTAATTATCTGTGTATTTATTTTTTGATTTAGTCTTGTGTATTCGATTGGAAAATTAATTTTTTTGCAGTGACTTCGATGATGACGATCTATGATGTACTACTGCAAATTGATGATTAACCAACATCGAGTTTTTATATACACAGACCAGTGGAGATTTTGAAGAAGAAGGGCGTGAAATGTGGGCCATGGACCACATACTTGTTGAACGATATATTCTTAGATACTTCTTTTTTTTTTATTTTCTTACCATGATAAAATGTGTGTTCGTAGAACTCTCTCGATAGCGTATAGTAATAGAGGGCAAGGTTTCATTGATGACCTTACTTGATCGTAGTAATTCGTATGAAGATAATTATCGTACTGTAACAATTATTTAATGATCTTTAGAGAAGATACATAGTATGATAAATTATTATTTTTCAGGATCCAATTTTTATATCAGTATTCATTGTTGGTAATATTGCATTGATGTGATTGTGATGGAATGTTGGACAATTGATGACTGATGTTTATGTCAGCACATTTTCATTTTTAATATTATTCATGTGTTAACACACATCAGCAATTTTTGTAATGAATTTTTTGTCATTGAAGTCACAGTGGAATTGTATAGAGTCAGTTGATTGATGCGAGTTGTGAAGCCAGCATGGATCGATGGATTTTGTTTTTTATAATTGCAGGGATTTCTTGTCAATCGACTTCGATTATTCGTAAGTTTCATATAGTTCAATTCATCAGTTTTTATAGTTTTAAATTGATGGTTAATGATTTTTATTATTCGTTTTTTTTCTTCAAATCCTTTCTTTTGGAATTGAAAATAAAACTTGGAAATGTATCCTTCAACGATAGAAAATTAAAAGTATCTATAAACATATATATAAGATGTTATTTATTGTGAGTCAGAGTCCTCATGAAAAGCAGATCTAGGTGACTTGATTCCATTTTCAGACAAATAACATTTAATCAATTCGAATATTCAATTGGTGATGAATATGGTGGTTTGCTTTATAAAGTTCAAGGTTTAGTACAAAAATATAAAAACTATATTGTCCTCATTGTGCTAATGTGTAAAAGCACATTTTTAATGTATTTTATTTCTTCAAAATTGTCTATAAACCGTTAATAATTTTCTCTTCTTTTTCTGTAGCATCATTCATAAAAATATGCTATCGAGATGATCCAGAATTGAATAATTGTATTGGACAAAGTGTTGAAGCTTTGAGACCATATCTTCGTGATGGAATACCCGAATTTCAAATACCTCCATGTGAACCATTGAAAATTACTCAAGTTAAGTTTGATCGTGCAGCAGGTCCTGCTTTTTTAACTTCAAAATACACTAATATTATTGTAAATGGTGGCACTAATTTCACTATGAAAAATATATCGTGAGTATTTCATATTGCTGAAGAAAACATCTTGATGATTATATTTATATATAACTATTAAGTTTGATAATAATTGTTTGTCTTTTTATTTGAAGTGCTGATATGAAAAAGAATGACATTGAATTCCAAATATTGATTCCACGATTGTCAATGACGGCAGACTACAATGTGGATGGAAAAATTTTAATGTTAGCAATAACAGGCAGTGGGAAGACAAATGGTAATTTTTCGGAACTAAATACCAACATAAAAATGCATGGAACACGATACAAAAATCGAGAAACAAATCAAACCTATCTTCATTTCGGAAATTTTACTGTCACCATTGATATTGGTCATGGACAAATTTATCTTGACAATTTATTCAACGGTAATAAATTACTTGCTGATGGAATGAATCAATTTCTCAATGAGAATTATAGAACCATATCTGCAGAATGGAAACCATCACTTGAAATTAAACTTGGTGAACATTTGAAAAAATTTACAAATCGAATTTTTAGTAAATATCCATTAGATTTATTGTTTCCATTGAAAAATTTGCAACAAACAATTTAAAATATCTGGGTCACATACTCAGCGAATGTCGTATGAATAATTCAATTTGAAATAATAACAGCGGCGTCATCTTTCTGCGTAGTAAAGGGAAAGCAAAATTATTTATCCACAGTTGCTATTTAATATAGAAACATTTTTATTCTCCAGTTGTATTCAAAGATCGCGATATTGCCGGTTAATGCTAAAGATCGGTACAGAAATCTTGACTTAATTTTTAGTCAACAGATTAAAATAAAATATAAAACAGTTTATGACGTTGAGTTATAGTTTTACCATTAATTTGACGTCACAGAAAAATTGAATAAAATATCACACATCGTCTCATTCATATGATGACGATTCTACAGGTACACATTGTATACTTTTACATTTGAAAAGGAACAGTTGTATTATAAAATCGTTCACAAATACGTACATTCAGTTGCGTAATCGCTTCTCAACAGGTCGTGACGCAATTTCAATTGACGTCAAGAGATGTAAAGCATTTGAAACGCGGCGAAATTTCAATGATGAATCTAATCAATAAAATAATCAATTGCATAATGTCATAGTGCATGGTTCCACATTAAGTTTGGGTTTTTCTTTTAATTTTTGTTACAATCAACAATGAACTTTAAATGTTATCACTCGAATCTGTAGTGACTCACGAGATTCTTTTCAATGTGTGAAAGCGTAAGTTTGAAAAATATCGCACACGGTCAAAACTAAATTGGTGCGTTGAGTTTTTTTTTCCTTTTTCATTCATCATAATTATTAACTCTTCAAAATATTCAACCGCGATTTTATTCCAGGTTGTTAATATTAAATTGAATTTATAATCTTCGTTTCACTAGATGTATTTATTGTTTAATATGACTTTTTGAAAAATTGTTTATTCGGATTATGATTCATTAAAGATGTAGAAAAAAAAGGATTCGACATTAATTATAGTTGATGGTGTAAATTGTGAGTTATTACTGAATGATTTTAATCAATACTGTATACACATCAATTCACATAAGTATAAAATAATCATTTTAATTACAAAAGTACAATACATTATTGAATAATAATATATCATATTTAGATTATGATTAATTTGATATAGGAAAAAAATTGTTGCGATTAAATACAAAACTATGACATAATCCTGTTCTTTCGAAAATATTCAGCAAAAAAATGATTTTTAAAAATCAGCATTTACATTAAACTATATTCTTGTCGCAATCAATTGTTACAAATTATTTATTGCAATATATATATGCATATATATATATATATATTCAGATAATAATTCATTCGGTTAAGATAAAAAAAATAAAATTTCGAAACAAATTTCAGCTCGATGTAAATTTTGAAATATTGGCAAATCCGCAACATAACTCAGATATTTTTTTCCCAGAATATTACAGTGTAAATAAAATTGAGGATAGAAAAGAAGAGAGAGTGTTAATATACAAACTATTTTCTATCATCCGGCATAGAAATAAAAATCAAATAGAAAAAATAAAAAAATATATGCGGGAGAGAGCGTCAAAAGGGAATGAAGGTAGAATGGAGAGTACTGATGGCAATAAGAGAAAGAGAGAACAAAGATATGGTGTACAGAAGCCCAGGTATTTTCAAAGGAGTGAGGCCTTCAGAGAAGGGGGTTCTAGCATATAAGAGAATATGACGGAGAACTGTCTTTAGTTTATATCACAAAGTAACGCCGCTCCTCTTACTTTTTTTTCCTCTATATTCAATTCACTTTCATACAAAACCATTTTTATAACAAAAAAAATATAGAACCGAATTTATTACAATGTTGTAATATTATAAAATATCATTTTGCTCATTTGGTTATTTTCGAAATATAGTGCATAATTAATTAGTTCTTTTTTCAAGTTGAATTATCATTTGTTTATTTTTAAAGATAAATATTAATTTCCATTTTGCTTTATATATGGTAAATTATAGTGAAATTTTGAGGATGAAGTTCTTGTGTTGTATAATCATTTTTCTGGGAGTAGTTAAATGGGAAATTTTGTGTCAAGATATTAAAGTGATAGAGAGAACTCCACAAAATCCGGGTGATAATGAACCCAATTTTGTTACACGTAAGCGCAATTCATTATTTCATCATTAATTGCAAAATATCTCAAATTTTTTTTTCTTTTGTTATTTACATTAATTTCGGTTTCACATCATGTACAATTCATTCATTTTTCCCGTCATGAAATCAACATTAATAACAACCATCACGCACAAGAAAACAACTGACCTATAGCACTCACATGAATTCGTTTTCAATATTTCATACTTGAAACATAAGAAAAATAGTTGAATACATTTGAAATAATCGTATGACACGCGACAATTTTTCCCGCTAATAAATTCTTGCAATTTAAAATGTATACTATTGCACCTTATCATTAGATGGTGTATACAGTGGTGGAATAATTATTGGAGTTTTGTTTAATATATAGAATTATTAATAATAGATCTACATATTCTTAAAGTTACTTAATATATATTCGCAAATCGTATTCATTGACAATTGTGACAGTTAAAATTGCTCCAGGATGATGAGCCGGTGGTTGGAGAGCAATGAACAAGTTGTAATAGCACTTGTGATGCAATACTTTGGCGTGGCGAAGGTTGTGTCAGAGTTTTACGTAATAATGGTGGCGGAATTCGTTGGAGAAAGTCTTTAGTTGGACTTGAAGTCTCAAAGATATTACCGTGTAACCTACTACGACATCAAACAACATTCGTGTGCCTACACTTTATGCAAACAAATAAATATAAATATAAATATTGTGAATTTGAAAATGTTAAATCTTTTATCAGATTGAATTATCAATTTTGTCCTTCATCCACAGAATTGGAAAAATATTCCAGAGGATTGATCATTTTCAATACCTCACTGTCACAATTTTACTGACATTTATCAACAGTTTTTGAATAGTATAATTTAAATAGAATATAGTACACAAATTTTTTTATATTGCTATTGTTGTATTTTTGAATTATATGAATATTTATTCATCATTTAACATGGATCATAAATTTTACTGTGAAAATCGTTAGTTAATATTGTGCAGAAATATTTAATCATTAATTTTGCCTATTGTTAACTTTATTTTTTGGGGTGATAAACTAACAAGCTCGTCTTATACGAACGGAAGTGAAAGTCATTGCATAAAAATCACGGAAGTATATATAGGAAGAAAATGCCGGATGAAAGAAAAACATATTTGCGTAACAACAATGAATTAATTTTCCATATTCTTAGTATAATTGTAATCTAATTCACGCACATATTGTTAGTATAATTTATTTATTGTCCATTCATCATTTT
Source organism: Meteorus cinctellus (assembly GCA_030523045.1). Taxonomy (NCBI): domain Eukaryota; kingdom Metazoa; phylum Arthropoda; class Insecta; order Hymenoptera; family Braconidae; genus Meteorus; species Meteorus cinctellus. The sequence continues at coordinate 152,759 of JAPYZF010000128.1, forward strand.
GATTTAATTATTTATGAATTATGTATTTTTATTCTTGTTTCCAGCGGAGTATATTTTACCATGCAGTAGAAATGATCCTGAAATTGATGGGTGTATTCAAAAAGCATTCAACCATTTGAAGACTTATCTGGCCAAAGGTACAGTTGATATATTAATGAAAGAAAATAATATTTCTTACAATAAATAATCTTCGCAAAATGATTTTAGTCTCACGAAACGTCGGATAAGTCAGTATTTTCTTTTCATTCATTCCTCTTTTCTGATAATCTTTCATATGAAGCAATTACCTTCTTCGTCTCCATTGTTGGAATATTTTTCCTTTCACCTATCACGCTAGGAACATTTCATCAACATAAAATCCCGCCGCAGAGAGTTGTAGTGATAGCTGGAGTATCAATTTTACACAGACGAATTTGACACATTAAAATTTAATGAAAAAATTGGTGAACACATTGAAGAGTTTACAGTTAACAGTTCATCATTGTTTTTTAAAAGACATTTTTTATTATAACACCCTGAATCATTTGTAGAAACTCTGAATGTAAATTTCCTTTTAAATAAATAAAAAACGTAATTTTCTAGGTATTCCGGAATTGGAGCTGCCGTCTATTGAACCTCTTACAATTCCCAAGTTGGGAATGGAAAACGGTGATGGTGCAGTACGTGTTCGTGCACTTTTTACCAATATCACAGCATTGGGATCGGGTAATTACACAGTAACAAAAGTTCGATCTGATATTCGTTCACTCAGACTGGATCTTCATCTGAAAATTCCGAAAATTGAACTTCAGGGACATTATGAAGTGTCTGGAAATGTTTTATTATTTCCCATTCAAAGTCAAGGCGACTTTTGGGCGCTTTTCGGTAAGTTCTCAATCGACATGTTGAAGCAAACATTTTTTAATCCCAATTTTTCATCGAATCACACACTTTCACATGGATATACATTCTCATATTGATGACAATATGTAAGAACAAATTCTTAGGTCAGTTATCAATTTTCATACCACATACACAAATTCACTGACATTAAAATTCAATTGTCGTTCACTTGAAAGAATATCAGGCTACTGTACTTGACCTGATTGATTTCTTAATTGAAGAAAGGACCTCGATTTTTTCCACTACAATATTCGCGATCACCAATTTGAACGTTAATTTTTTTCCTTCACCACAAACCATATTCTATCCACTAAAATATAATTATCTATTAACTCTGAACCTTGAAGACAGAAATCAAGAATGAAAAAGAATGAAATCGTAAAATTAATTCATAAAAAAAATCCCTCTGTGTTCCAGTACCAAGCAAATCAATTATCTACAGAATATAAAATTACTCGAAAAACAAAAAATAATTATAATTTTCAGGTGATGTTGAGGCAATTGGCCGCGTTCAAGGTGTTGAAGAGAAGCGAAATGGTGTACGTTATATGAGAATAGCACGTTTATTAGTTGATTTTAGTTTAGGGCGTGCACGATTTCGTATAATTGATCAATTAAATGGTAACAATGTGATTGGACAAGCAATGAATCAGTTCCTCAATCAAAACGCCAAAGAAATAATTGAAGAAATGAGACCAGCAGCGAGTGCAAGTATTGCTTCACACTTTATGTCGTTCCTCAATACTGCTTTTACAAAAGTTCCACTAAAGGTCTGGTTGCATGACACGTAAATTGAAAATTTTCGATGTTGTTTATTACCTATTTTTTTTCGCTTTCATTTTCTCTCTTTCTCGTTTTTATTTTCTTATGATTTGTATTATCGTGTTTATTATATCTACAAACCATGCATTATGGATTCGTGATTGCGTACACACAGAGAGTGAGAATATCTAGACAAGCATTGTGTTATTAATTTGCAAGTGACACAAGAATGAGAGAGACAAAGCCAATTTTTTTTTTTCATTTCATCATACGTGTTTATATACATGATTGATTCGTAGGCGCTCATTTCAACATATTGTGTATTCCATTATTATCAAGTGCCGTGTACATTTTATATCAAAACATAATGAATCATGTAGACGATAATAAATAGGAAAATTCGACTGTATTCCATTTCTTGAAATAATTATCAAGCGCGAGTTTAAATCATAGAATGATAATATTAGAATTTATAATTAATTTCTCAACCATTATCAAATGATAATTATTAAATTAAATGTATTTTCTCTCTCTGTTACTAGAAATAACAAGTTATTGTACATCCATACACAATTCATGAATTATTGTTTAGAGTATGTGAAAAAATTGAATTTTATTACATAAGGTTTCTTTTATATTTTGATGTTTAATAGAATTTATTCCATCACTCGTCTTTTCTCCATTCAAATTAAAAAGCTTTTAATTGTATATTTTCGAACTATTGCTGATATTTGTACAAAATAAAAAAAATATGATGATGTGCATTCATAGTATTATGAAATACTTATTTGTGCTATTATATAGATGAATTATTGAATATATTTTAATATCAACTGTAGCGTTGACGCATCACGCGACCGCAGGCAGTGAAAGTTCTAAAGCATCAATATTTACTTTATTATTGCGAGCCAGTGATTCTCACAATTATTTGTCATTATACACAATGATAACATACAATTACTACATTGTGATCTGTCTAAATTATTCTGATATTTCAAATAGAAAAATACTCAGCGTTATTAACAAATTATACCCGTGAATACAAATATCACAACATTTACATCACATAATTTATTTTGATAATCTTATTGACTGAAGTTTTACTTTTATTATTTCTCACCATTCACATCCTTAATACGTTTAATTGCAAATTTCCACAATCTGTAAATATTTCGATATTAGGAATGAGCAAAACGAGCGCGTGGCCAGTGTGTGTATTCTTGATAGCAAATATTAGCATAACGACTGTCCGCAGACTGTCTATCATCATTTGAACTTCAACCCTGGCGTCAATTTCAAGCTTAAACTCTATAGCGCCAATAAGACAACAGACATCACCAAAACACCAATAGAGAGCAGTGAAATTATAATTTCGTGTGAAGAACGAAATCATATTTGCTAAAGTTTGATATTATTTGGTCAGTCGCAGACAGTCAATACTCGTGAGAGTTTATATCTACGTTTATGAGTGAGTACAATTTCACACATTTCTTTGGATTTATTTCACCTCTACTATCACATTGTCATAGTAAATCTGGAAAAGTACACAACAACTTTCTATATCTTAGAGAATTAACACAATTAAAGTTAAAGATGGTAGGCCAGTTTACTAGGCGACAATGGCTTACGCTCATCGTAATCAGTATCGCTGACTTTGCTAATGCTATTTGTGTTTCGCTCCAGGCTCCATTCTATCCTCAAGAGGTGAGTCATTTTATATATCTTTAATATTTATAGTAGTTAATAACATTCAAAACTAAATAAAGATATCAATTAACCAGTCTGAATTTTATAATTTTGATAGATAAAAATGATATCAAAATCTTATGAAGTGAAAACAAACTCCAAGAAGATTCTTTATATTGGGCGATGTATACATATTTGTATATATTTCTTCTCAATTCATGCAAAATATTTATAACTCTGAAATTGATATCAATCCATAAACCGATAATTTGCCAAAGCCAATACGAATGCATTGACACGCACCCAGAGTTTATCGGCAATGCATTCTTTATAATCATTTTTGTCGCATTTCAGTATTATTATCTTGTAATATGCGTAGTAGTTATGTAGACGGTGATCAGTTTGAAATCATATCAGCAGGCGCCATCCATTCACTTAACGAACATTGCGTCATTCTTCCCATGTTTCAAAATTTTTTCCCATATAGACTTGCGATAATTCTGGTTCTATTTAACATCTTTTGGAACTTTATTTCAGGCTGAGAAAAAAGGAGCATCACCATCTGAATATGGACTCGTTTTTGGTGTATTTGAACTCATCGTATTTCTTATCAGTCCAATATATGGACAATACGTATGTATTTTAATACTAAAGTGATATTATTATAGAGAAGAAAAGAATTATCATCATTGTTTTTCATCTTTCCATTCTCTCTGTTATTGCAACAGCTGAATAGAATTGGACCAAAGTTACTCTTTAATGGTGGAATTTTAACGACTGGTACATGTGCTATATTTTTTGGCCTTCTTGACAAAGTTGATGGTCACTATCCCTTTATAATTCTATCTTTTACGATACGTATTATCGAGGCACTTGGTAATGCAGCATTTCTTACAGCAAGTTTTGCTATAATTGCTAAAGAATTTCCAGAAAATGTTGCAACTACGTTTGCAAGTCTAGAAACTTTTTTTGGTCTTGGGCTTATTGTTGGACCAACAGTTGGTGGTGCACTTTACCAGGTAGTTATAATATTGACTACTCCTTTGGATATTCAGATCAATCTGGAGGTTTGCAAATATGCGTAACATACTTTGTCAATATGATTTTCAAGGTTGGTGGTTATACAACACCATTCGTTGTCTTGGGATCAGCATTATTCCTTGCTGCAGTTATGACTGCATTTGTTCTTCCTGTTCATAATGACACTGACCAAGATGCGCATTCAGCTGGTGGATTTACCAAAGTGTTACGAATACCAGGTGTGATGGTCGCAACAGCATCGATTGTCGTCACGAGTATGAGCATTGGGTTCCTTCAAGCCACTATGGAACCACATTTGCGTCAATTTGAGTTGAGTCCAGTTGTTCTTGGTCTTATGTTCGTTATCAATGGCGGTGTTTATGCAGTGAGTGCACCTGCTTGGGGCTGGCTATGTGATCGTCGATTGCAACACAAAGTGAGTCGACCTAGTTGGCAGGAAAAAATTGCAAAATGTTGAAGCAATTTTCTTATGTTTCTATCTCTTGTTTCTAAATTCAACTCGCATTGATTATGCTCACCAACAATTAATTTTACTTATAGGTAGCAACGCTCATAGGCTGCATACTCGTTATGGTCGGATTTAGTTTGATTGGTCCTGCACCGTTCATCCCATCAAAAACAATGATATGGTTAACGATTTGTGGTCTTGTTGTCCACGGGTTGGGTGTGTCAGCTCAGTTGGTAGCGAGTTTTTCGGATGCTCTCGCAATTGCTACGTGAGTTGTCTTTCAACCATTCGTCGATGTATAATATGTTTATTGCATTTTATCCGATAACTCACCACGTTCATCCATCATAGATGTTATGTTTTAGGTCAAATTATGATTAATTCACATTCAATTGTGAGTTGGAATTCCATCTAGATTAATATCATTTGTCAACAGATCTCACGGTTTTCAAAATAATTTAGAAACTTATGGATTGATAAGTGGTTTATGGACAAGTGCATTTGCTCTGGGTGCATTTATCGGCCCAAGTGTAGCTGGAATTCTCTTAGACAACGTTGGTTTTCGCAATGGCTCATTGTTTATCATAGTTCTCCATTTGTTGGTGGTAAGATCCACTACTACGATTCATCACTAATCAACATTCATCTCCTAATAATTTCTATTCAAATATTTCTAGGGAGTACTTGCAGCAATATTTGTTAGCTGCTCACGAAACCCAAAACCCTACACTGAAATTGATTCAAATGGTGAAATACGCGCATCATTGACAGACAGTGGTAGATCTCACAGTTTGAGTTCATCACATCAACATCGAGGTCTTCCAGGTGTACCAGTTGACAGACCCAGTGGCATGAATTCATTGATTGCTTGTAATAGTTATTCAAATCGAGCTGGCACATGGTCACGGGCATCATACAGTGGTCGTTACAGTCACAGCTATGGTTCAGTTGAAGCCAAACCTTATATCTTTGAACGAACAACGTGAGATTCAACGCATACATTCCAGGTGTGATTGATATATACCATTTATACAGAAAGATTTTGACAAGTTTAGACATGACATAAATAATAATAAAATTGTAAATAAAGACATGCCTATTCTGATACGTAAATTAATTGAATAATTCAACTTCTTAGTTCAATATTAGCTAAAGAAAAATGTAAACGCAATTTTATCTTATGTAGAATAGAAAATAAAACGTTTGAATTGTTATCATTGCAAATTTCTAAATTTGTTAAAAAAATTCCGTCACCAGGTGAAGCGATTTTATACATTGTCTTCTCGTGCGACGCAGATTCGAATGATTCCTCCATTCCTGAACAAAATTACCTCAACCTTCTTGCATCCATCTCTTAATCCAATATATCTACAGTTTTTCCCATACAGTGTCTTATCGTCAATCGATCTTTAATCGTGGGATCTTTGGACGTGATGAAGAAAATAGGTACATAATATAAATATAATTGACAGCAATTGCTGTTCGTGACAGAGTACTGAGAATTGTTGATTGAGTAATTTCTTTTCGTCGGTTATTATGATACTCATATATGTATATATTTTCAATCCAGTATCAATGTTCACTGCAGTTCTCCAGATCTACAAATCCCATTTACTTGTCATCATACCCAATCATTACATTCAAATACAACATCATAATTTGTCTCAATTATTTCAAAGACCTCGAATAGTGGAATACTCAACGATATTACATCACGTATGTCATCAAATGACGTATCATCAAATACATTTATATAATATTGAAAAGATTTTTATGATATTATCCAGAATGTACTAGAACGATTGATGATTTCCCTCATTTTCGATAACATATACTACTAATTGTCACAATCTATGTTTTTATAATGAAAAAATTATAACATACGAGTGAATAAGCTAGTAAGTGTGTGTTCTTGATAATGAATATTAGTATAACAACAGTCCGCAGATTCTCTCACATCATTCGAACGTTAACTGTGGCGTTAATTCCAAGCTCGAAGTATATGGTGCATATGGTAAATTAGACATTCTAACATAAACAGAGAGTAGTGACATCAAAATTTCGTATGAATAATGTAACCACACTTATCGGAGTTTGATATTATTAGGTCACAAACAGTCAATAAACCTCAGTGCTTGTATCTACGTTCATGGGTGAGTTCAATCCATAAACGTTTCTGGATTAATTTCGTCTTCATTATCATAGACTTATTGCAAACCCGAGAGGGTATACAGAACGTTCTTACCCTAGAGAATTGTCACATATAAAGTTGGAGATGATAGGCCAATTTACTAGGAGGCAATGGCTCACGCTCATCGTTATCAGTATCGCTGATTTCGCTAATGCTATTTGTGTCTCACTTCAATCTCCATTTTATCCTCATGAGGTGAGTCATTTCATACATATTCAACATTTGTAATAGTTAGTGACATTCTCAGTCGAACGAAGACACCAATTAATAGATTCGACTATCTCTCGAGCTCTGATAATTTTCATAAATCAAAAAATTGTCAATGATCTGTCAAATATGTTGAACTTGTATATGTAATAGTTTCAACTTCATATCATTGTGTAAGTGGATAATTCAACTGAGCAATATCAATTCTGCTGACATGTTGCCAAAGATTATAATCAGCACAGACTTCATCATCGCTTTTCTTCAATAACTTCACAACAATTGTTGAATAATAATTAATATGACATCTTGTTTATGATGCATCGTCAGCATGTCATTCTTAAGTTTTGTCTAGCAATCATTTTATTAATTTCTTTTTGATATTAATCTTTTATTCATCATTTTTTTTCTATCTAATATGTTTATTGACATTGAATTTAGGCAGAGAAGAAAGGCGCATCGCCATCGGAGTATGGACTCGTTTTTGGCGTCTTTGAACTTGTTGTATTCCTCATTAGCCCAGTATATGGTCAAAATGTATGTTATCGCATTGAAGAAATTTTATTCTCTAAAAAAAAAAGATACAGAACCGGAGTAGGTCAAGCACAATAAAAAAAAATCATAATCTTTTTTATTGCACTTAACAGCTGAGAAGAATTGGGCCAAAGTTACTTTTCAACAGTGGAATTTTTACAGCTAGCACTTGCGCTATCATTTTTGGCCTTCTTGACAGGGTTGATGGTCATTATCCTTTTATCATTCTATCATTCACGATACGTATCTGTGGAGCACTTGGCAATGCAGCATTCGTTACAGCAAGTTTTGCTATAATTGCGAAAGAATTTCCAGAAAATGTTGCAACTACATTCGCAAGTTTGGAAACTTTTTTTGGTCTTGGACTTATTGTCGGTCCAACAGTAGGTGGTGCATTATTCCAGGTACCTATAATATTAAGTAATTATCTAAATATTTAATTCAACTTGAACGTGTGAGTTTGCATAGAATGTACCTTTTTGTTTCAATTTCTAAGGTCGGTGGTTACATAACACCATTTGTTGTTATGGGGTCAGTATTATTCCTTGCTGCAATCATATCCATATTTGTTCTCCCTGTTCATAATAACATCGATCAAGATGTACACTCACCTGGTGGATTCACCAAGTTGTTACGAATACCGGGAATTTTGGTAGCTGCAGCATCGATTATTGTGACAAGTACAAGCATTGGATATCTCCAGGCTACAATGGAACCAAATTTACGTCAATTCAATTTGAGTCCAGTTGTGCTTGGTCTCGTATTTGTTATCAATGGTGGTGTTTATGCTGTGAGTGCACCCGCTTGGGGTTGGCTATGTGATCGTGGAGTCCAACCTAAAGTAAGTCGACGTCATTAGCGAGAAAGTTTTCTCAAAAATTAAAGTAAATATCTATAATTTTATTTACGGTTTTATTTTTTGGATATGTAATTGCCATGTTGATGTCTTTCATCAACCATCAACTCTGCTTATAGATAATGATGATCGCAGGCTGTGTTCTTATCATGGTCGCCTTCAGCTTGATTGGTCCTGCGCCATTCATTCCATCAGAATCATTAATGTCGTTAACGATTTGTGGTCTTGTTATCCACGGCTTGGGTATAGCAGCTCAGTTGGTAGCAAGTTTCTCTGATGCTCTTGCTATTGCTACGTAAGTTGCTTTCTAACCGTTCGCCGATACATGATATGAGTTTAGTTGGTATTCCCTGAAGAGTAGATACATTCATTTCAAGTAGATGTAGCATAATACGATAGTTTAAGACCCATAAGATTATTATCGATTCATATTTATTTATATTTTCTCTGTTAATTCAAATTTTCTCGCCCAACAGCTCTCATGGTTTCCAAAATAACATAGAAACTTATGGATTGATAAGTGGTTTGTGGACGAGTACATTTGCTCTAGGTGCATTTATCGGTCCAAGTGTGGGTGGAATTCTTCTAGACAAGATTGGTTTTAGCAATGGCTCAATGTTCATTATAACTCTTCACTTATTAGTGGTGAGAATCTGCTCTTTAATTCATCCTCAATGTTACAAGCACCTACAATAATTTTCATCAATTAATTTCAGGGTATAACTGCAGCTATATTTATTAGCTGCACTCGTACTCCAAAGCACTATATTAAAATTGAACCAAGTGATGACATTCACATCTCAATAACAGATAGTGGTAAATCTCGGAGTATAAGTCCAACATATCAGCACCGACTCTACCATTCTCTATCATTTGACAGACCTAGCGGAATGAATTCATTGATGGGATGTAAAAACTATTCTGAACGAACTTGTGCATGGGCTCGAGCATCTGACAGTGGTCGATACAGTCAACATTATGGCTCAGTTGATACCGAACCACATCTCTTCGAACGGACAGCATAAAAGATCTGCATAAAATATGCAAATATACATCGACTCTCATATGTCAATACATTTATTTATTATTGCAAACTTCGAGTAGATAAAATTTCCTTTCAACCGGTGCCAAACGTATTCCATCACCAATTGAATGCCAAGTCTTGGTGTTGTACACCTCGAATTCCAACGCGTTCGCCGAGCCCGTTCACGTGTGCATACATAAAGTATAATATATGCTCACCAGTAGCAACTAAATACGCATTATGTATTCTATGAAATTATTTTTCTTCGATCATCCATATCATTTCATATGAACATTAATTACTACATCAATTCCAATTTCTACATTCCACTCAATATAGATAAAATTGCATTCTTATACCATTACAAATGTGAGAAAAGAGAGAAATAACAAATGCAAATAATAAATAATTAATACAAAGGTAAAAGTGAAGAAATGCATTCCAAAACTATGAAACACGCGATAGGTGTGCATATATGTATTTGATATTGTTGCCGGGCGAAGAATTGCGTTAGACATTGGAACATATATGTATATACATCCATCGCAGTATAACGTAACAAAACGAATATACAACATTCCCTATTCTCTATAAACCGCCGTGTTCGCTCATGTGCATCGACCCGCCCGGAAGCTGTTGGCTATATTCTGCGTATAGTAATAATACTTACATCGCACATAGTTCGGCCCTACATATTTATATTTTCCTCAAAGGAAAAAAGAAAGAAAAAAATTCCATTGAGAAATAGTTGATGTCCATCAGTTTGCTTCATCAAATATCACCTATTATCAATTTTACTTTTCTTTCTTTTTACCTTATTAATGACAACCATCATGACAGTAGTTCAATACATTTTATTATATGAATATATTCATCAATGAATATAAAGAAATAATTTGTTACAAAGAATAGAAAATATATATGTAACCAATTAACGTATACGTTCAACCATGTGCAACGACTTGTCCAGATTCTATTTCGTTCCACGTAATAACACTATACGGTGTGAATAGTTATGTTCATTATATATCCATTTTTTATTTTATTTTCATCTTTTATCTAACATGTATATTTATGTACATGTATATATATATATATATATATATAATGTATGTGTATGTCTGTGTGTAGGATGAAAAGTCATTGTCCTCAGACTTTTTTATCTAAACCAACACATCAGTAATCAATGATGAATATTAATGCGTGGTAACGAGAGTGTTCTCTTTTAAGAGCTCCAGAAATAGATTGTCTTTATGGTCTTTTAATTATCTTGATATATGAGAAGGTTTACTTTTAATTTCTCCATAAAATTTGTTTAATATTGTAAGGGAATATTATCCACTAAATTTTATTCAAGGGAAATTAATGAAGTTGTAACAATCTGATCTGGACCTTTCGTATGACACACAAGGAATGTGATTCTCACATCTATGGTGTCAATCTGAAATAGAAGAAGACATGGATTCAGGTGAACAGAATAATCTTCGTATCTGTGGGTCGATTTTATTAAAGTTATTTGAAATATGACACCGTGAAGAAAAAAGAGGACCTGGTTAAAAAAGAATGTCAAATTTTTTTGAGTTCTTCTGGTTCTAATCGGGGTTAAAAAATAGAAAATATTTTATGAATTGACATATATTTAAAAGTAACTGTATGAGAATTCATATAAAAATCAAACAAATATCATCGGGAAAATTCCAATCTAGAAGTTTATCCAAATAAATAAAATAAATCTGAAAAGTAACATGTTAGATTACAAACAGTGATATAAAGCCAAACCCATAACTGTACATTTACGAGTTACTTTATTTATATTTAAATGAACCCTGTACTTGTTTGTAGTTATTTCCTCATCACTGTGTTATTCCTTTTGAAAATTTGCCAAATTATTAATTCGATGGTGGAAATAAAGTGGCGGGAATATGCGCACCTGTCTGACAGTGTTGAGGTAAAACAAATAGGTAAAAGAGGGTCTCAAATACTTGGGAATTGCGCCATCAACGAGCGGAAGTTACAAACAGGTCACATAAGCAAGTACTATACAGGTTTTAGGGTCTATGGGTCTCATTGAGACCCTAAATAAGCTTCGAGAAAATGTCCAAAGTGCTACCACCTGATATATTTTTGTTTGTGTGTATAAGTGAGTACTGTATATCTATGTGTGACTCAGGTGAGAAGCCAACGAAACAGGTTCGAGGGGTTGGCTGACGACGTTTCCCACTCATGCTCTTTCTTGTTGGCCCCAGTGGGCCCAAGAGACATGGCCATTGCGCATGCGCACTCAATACACTGTAAAGACATCTTTCTTGCTTTACGTGTACGTGTGTATACCTTATCCATACACACTCTTTTCGTTTACTGACTGCTTACTGGCTTGCGAAGGGAAAAGGCACCGGCGCAAATACCGCTTGTTCTTATAGTGCTGTTGGTGTGCGCATGATCAGGCCCCGAGGCCACCCCAGTCGTGTTTTGCTTCTTCGTTTTTTTTTCACTTCTTCTCCATACGCTTTTTTTATTCCTCACAATTTTTTTCCGTCCCGTTTGAACATCTTTCCCGCGTCTACACTCTGTTCTTCTCTCTTCTTCTCACTCTCCATGGGCCTCAGGCCCCTACTCGTTTCCCTCTCGTCGGCAAATTTTTTTCCACACAGCCGTCGCTGCTCCGATCGGTCAGTACTCGTGGAGACTTCGGAAGAGATAGAGAAAGAGTGGTATTGTAGTGTGTGTGTGCCAATATTGTTATAGATATTATTTTAGGGATTTTAGAAATCTGAGGAATTTTATTTATAGATTTTTCTTCCATTGTGGAATTTTTTATGTTTATTACATTTTTTTTTTGTGTGACAATTTATTTTATGACGGTGAATTAGTATTATTTTTCCTCATTCTATTGAGTGCAATGGGGATCTAGTCTAGCGATATAAGGGTAAGTTTGAAAGAATTTTATCCATTCATTATGAAACAAATAATATGTTTGCTATCTTTTTCAAATTTGACATTTTGTTTTCTTTCTTTGCTTTTCTGTCATATGACTTTGAATTGTACGTTGATATTCGAACGTTCTGTGCGCTAAAGACATAACAGGGCCAGAGTTCGTTATATTGGAGCATTGTTAATTTTTAGTAACAAATGTTTGTTCTTCATGGATTCTTTTATTGTTAAATAGCTATTTAATAACTAATTGTGTAACTTAAGGAAGTTCTTCTCTAGTTCCCATTAAATTGAACGTGCAATGCAAATCCAGTTTAATAATGTGGGAATGAATTCTATAAAACTGTGTCAGAGATAATGAAACAAATGAAAAACAAGTATTGCAATTTTGGACGATGGGAGAAAAAGTTTAATCCACTTTTCATTACAAATTCTGACTAAAACTTCAATCTGTTTATGAAAATTAATCATCTATTGACAAAAAGACATTCGAAAACTTATTTATTGCAAATAAAATCAGTTGAAATACCTGACAAACGAAAATTGACTAATAGAAAAAATCGAACTCAAACTCAACAGTTGTGTCTACCACAAAAATGTCCGTTCACACGCCTTCAACACGAATAAATCAAGTTAAAACGGTGATTTCAATGCCAGAAAAGAAGACGACACTGAATCCACGTTGAAATCACACATTTTAACCGTTCACACCAATAAATAAAATTCCATCTATACATACCTACTAAAATCACCACTCAAAAATATAAATTCATATCAATGTCATTGTTCAATAACAATTGGCATGACCAAATCATTCAATCAATTCCAAAATGTAAATTCAACTCGCGTAAATCCATTCGCCAAAGTAAAACAAGAAATGAAAATTAAAACGAACACACAAACCATATGAAAGAGACAGTGGAAGAGTGAAAGAGAAAGAAATAAACCAGACGAAAGACGTACGTGATCTCATCAATGCACGCATAGGAAAAAAAAATCGCGTGACATGCATACATCTATCGACCAATAGCTTCAAAAACCCACACGCAAACACCTGATCACAATAACTATTTCATTTGCGGTTTTTAAAGATATTTAGCAAAAATGACCCAACAAAATACCTAAAATTATTGCGCAGGTAAAAAAAAAATGAAAACATCTCCCTCCCCTACAAAGGATCAACCTTGAAAGTTAATCCCTACATTTTTCTCACGCTTTCAGTTTCGTTAATGAATTAAATTATTATTATATATTGAACTCATTAATTAAAGAAGAAAAAAGACTTTTATATATTTGCTCTCTTTTTATAAAATTACCTGGCAACGGTGTGAAAATATGCAAAACAATATGCCCTATTACTTTGTATATTTTGTACAAGATGTGCATTCATATATGAAGAAAGAGTCATAAAGTCGCGAACAGTCAATGCACTTTGCAAGAATATTCTCGCCAAGCTGAACAATGGCACGTGACGTCACGAACCCGCACCTGAAGTTATATCTCTCTCGCTCTTTTCTTTCTATTTCACTTCGTTCATACTTAATAATGGTGGTGGTGGTATAAATAGTTCGACAATACAACTATGTGTGCAGAATAAACAACCACATAACAGGAAACATAATAAGTATTAATATTAATTATTTATTTATTTATATTTATTTACTCAATTACTCTGTTTCTCCTGTTGTGCACCATATTATCTGGAATTGAGTTGGTAATTGCCAACGTTTACATGATATGTCTGCAATTATTTCACGGATGTATATTCATTTAATTTTTATTTATGAATATGATGAGTTTGAATAATGTATAGGCATTCGCATTCAATTATTCGAAACTGAAACTCATCGAATAGTTTTATAATAGAAGATGGAAAAAAAAAGGAATAATGACAAACAATGAATGATGACACTAATAATAATGATCGGATGAACGTGACTATAATTTAATGTGGAAAACAATTAGAACTTATTAGAGATAATTAATGTTTTTTCAATTGATTTAATTTGTTAGTTGAAAGTGTTTTAATTATTTTCCAGGATTTTTATATTTTTTTTTTTTTCTTCATTCTTCTTCATCGATGTAATTTCGAGTTTAAGATTTTTATGTCAATATTTTTATTTCTCTTTTGATTGAGTATGCGTATGAAGGCATTGAGATGTACAAGATAAATTCGATCGATATATTCGGGAAGTAAAGAGAGATCGGATGTGTATGTGATGAGGTTATACTTTCACCATTTTAAATTCGGCCAACTCTTTTTTATTATAACCTTCTTATATATTATATGTGTACACTCGAGAGTTTGAGAACGTATTTTTTCGTATTTTCATTTCATCAACGATGTGCAAAATGTATATATATATATATACTAACGAGTATGTACACGTTGAAATAAATACAGACACAAAAAATTATACTTGGAAAAAAGTAGGACTCGTTAACTGTCATTACTTGACTCTTCGAAAAATTCCAATATAAAAATAAGAACAAACAAACAAATTTGTATATAATAATGAGAACTATTTCATTTCGTACTGATCAACGTCAAGAAATTTATTTTATTCCGATAAATATTAGAAAACCTCTGGAACAATAATCAATAATATCATTATTAATATTAAAACAGAATTTTTTCGTCATGACTTAGTGATCATATTACGAATTATCTTTTCTAATTGAATAGATGGGACTGTTGAATTGAAAATATTTGAAAACAAAAATAAATTTAATGACTCCATTATTAACATTCAATGAAATAATTTCACATTGTATCATGTTGCACAAATGTTTATTTCACAACTTCGGGCAAGTATTCATTCCAAACCAAAAAAATAAATAATTAACAACACCATGATATCTTATGAATCTCTTATTTACACTTTTGCAAATATTCTTTCATCTCAATTCTTAATCACAACAAGAAAAATTTCCAAATCATCACAATCACCATGTTATAAATATTTAAATCAAACTAATACAACCGAACATTATCAATATAAAACTCTGTCATGAAAATTTTACCGCCACATAAATTAATCTTTCTATATAGCAATTATATTGTTGTCCCCATATATATTATTCTTTTTATACTTGATATGGAAAAACGGTTATACCGATTGCGTCACACACGTCCCGTGCCGATTATGGTACCTCTCTCGACGTGCCGCACTTGGACGGGTATGTTGTTATCGTCTTTTTTTTTATTTTTATTTCCATTATTGTTATTATTTTATATTTTTTCTTCCTTTTTCTTACGCTCACGCCTCCTCGTTTCCTTCCTCTTTCATTCGTCCACCGACTGCTCTTTCATTCTCGCGGTTGTATCGTGCGGTCTCTAACCAACCGCACACTCATTGTACAAATCCAGTCCAACTATAAATATATTTTGTATATATATATGCATATATATATATATATTTTATTCTACAACAATTGCAATAATCGTAATCACAATGATGGTGACGAGACTCGATGACCTAAAACAGAGATTCCGGAAACGTGTCCTTGAGACATGTCTCCTTTGATTTAATCCATTACACACATACAAAGCCATATTTAGCATTTCGAATTTTTCATAATGTCGTCTACGTAATTCAGATACAATAAAAAAGAATGGAATGAATTTCCAATTTTTATTTAATTTACGTATTTCATATGTCATTTTATCGCATCCATTATTTGTCCATCATAAATTGATAGAACAAGAATAATTCATGCATTAAAAGGTTAATTTACACAACCATTAAAAACTCTAATTATTTTTACGTAATTTGTTTTTCTGTCTCTTTTCGGTCTATTATTTCAATGCCTCTCTTTTTTTTTTTTTTGAATTATGCATCCAATTTTCAATTCAGTGCATTATTACGTACGACAAAATTGAGGAAGTCAAAAACAAAAAATCGACTTTGAGAAACAAACATTGATATTATATTTTTTCCATAGATTTTTTTTATTCTTTCTCAATCTGTTTTTTTATTATTCGTTGGGCGATATTGTGCGATTGATTCAACGAGTGTGCACTTGAGTTATAAATTTAAAGCACGAACGACATATTGAATCGAGTATATTTATTTATGTGTATATATATATGTATAATTGCGCGAGTGTTGCAAATTCTTATAAAGCAGCTGCGTGTGCCAACGCCTATGTAGACAACGGTCCCTGAGTTGGTACCACCTATATATCGCGTCCGCGCGACACTTTCACTTATATAAAACGGGTGTGCCTTGAAAAGAAAAAAAACGATAATAATGATAATAACGAATGAATATATATATATATATAATATGAATATAAATTCATTGAAGTAGATTGGTGGAGGTCTCCCAACTCCTCTCATATCTTAATGATAAATTCACCGGTCCGTTTGTGCACTCCTTTTCATTAATGACTCAACAACTTCAAAATGTACCTTATCGTAATGAGGAAAGGAAAAAAAATTATTATTTTATTAATTCAAGTTCGGTTTGATTTTAATTTTTGTAAACTTGCCTCTGTATGTAAGACAAATGAGATTGGTAATATTATTATTGACATTCATTTCATGACAGATAATAAAAATAAAAGTAGTAGTGGAATAGATGTTGGATTTGAATGTTATTTTTCCAAAGAGGACAAATCTGTAGATGTGTGTATACATCAAACCCATCTATAGTCATACAAAGCCTTCCGGTTTCGTCACACCTGACTGAGTATATACTGCCCTGAAACGGCCTAGACATTTCTTAACGATGACGAGAGTCAATCTTGTCGTTTACTTGTTGGGAGGGTGTTAGAAAAAGCGAAAGGGAAAGTAAGGTTGCAGACGAAATTTTATATTAATGAATATTAATAATTAATGTAGATGAATGGATTTTATAAATTATTCTGGTATACAACTTTCATCAAATTATTTCTATTAGAAATTTTTTTCTATTTGAGTAGATGCAAGGAATTAATTTTGTTTGATATTATTCAAACTTTGGAATAATTTATAATTTTTTTGATGATTATTTAACGCTAATGAATATTTAGGGAAAATTTTGGATTATTTTTCTTTTTTTGGTAATGTGTAACTGATTGTGATATAATGATAAATGTTTACGGCAATTTCTGTGCATTTTAAAATACCTCAAAAAGTGCCTTTTTGTGTTGTTCCCTTTTTTTTTAAATCTTTTTCCCATTTTATCTCCCAGATGCTTTCACTACTGTATGTATAAAATATGAGAGATTTATCGCGACAGGGACAGTTAGCGGTACTTTTATGTACAGTCACCTTTGAATGGAATGCATTGCAATCTGTATATAAGGCGAACGCAATTTTGTTTCCCTGATAGGTCAGGAAATTTTTCCCGACTCACTCAATGCAGATAACTAAATTCTTTTATTCATAAAAAATAAAACTAAAATATAAAGTATGAAGAAAAGAGAAAAATAATAGAGTTTATCTCTGCAGTATAAATGAAACAAGAACATTAAAATAGTGCAACGTTTTAATATCGTTGTAAATTACATGATGTTATAAACAGAAATAATTAACAGCAATTTTATCTTCACGATTATGCAATTAACATCCAACATTTTACATTTATTTATTTTTATTTAAGCAATGACATTTGTCAACTTAATTCAACTGAAATATTTTATATGATAATTAAATTATTCGAACTATTCTCCATCACAACATCATCATCATGATAATTAAAGAGCATCGTGTTGGAATAATGCAATTTCAATATATTAAAAACTTTCTCTTCTCTTAAAAATAAAAAATTATATACCACCTAAGAATATCAAGAATACAATTTCCATATAAGCTGTATTAATTCAAAAAATTCTCCGTTACAATTCAATGAACTTTCTCAATGAAAAACGAGGTAACGAAAAAAGAAAAAAAAAGGGAACTGTAATTCATCATCGTAACGAAATACATCAATGACAGCAACTTAGCAATGGCATCAGGCAAGTAAACTCTTCTCGAGTACCATCTGCACCATGACGCGTTGACTTCAAGGTCGATAATTCTCAATTGAGATGTGCTGTCGACCTGGTTGAGAGTTTTATTTTTATTTTCTTTATTCTTCTTCTATATAAATTCCACAATGACTTTGACCAAGTTTCATTGCCTCTCGCAACACATAAACATATAATATCTATAAACATTTATTTTTTTTTCTCTTCTTTTAATTCAAACGATAGATATGCATGAATGTCTATCGTTAAAAATGAAATACATGCGAATGAATAAATAAATAGAAATAAATATAATAGAACGAGTGAGCAACTCGTCTAGGTGGGTTTTGAGTGACGATAGCAAGGTCATTTAGAATTTTTAATAAAACCATCCACTTTCATTTCTTCAAGTTGATGTAGTTGGTAAAGCAAGCAGTTCGCCTCAACAAACTCAATGCAACACTTTATATATGGCAATGTAGAATAATTTTCATTACGTTTTTAAAAGCTATATCGTATAAATGTATGAATATACCCGGTGGGCATATTGTTGAAGCTCCACATACACATTTGCATTCACCAATCAACCTTTAAATTCCATAACGAATTTTTTTTTCCTTCCCATATCGACATTATTATTATTTTTTTTTTTTAACGATCACTCACACTTGGTATCTAGATCAAATATCTGAATAATACTCGATTTTTTTGAGGTCACATCATGTAAGACGAAAAAAAATTTAATTATAGTTATTAAGAGTAATCTTCCGTACCGCAAGTAAGGGAATAAAATTGCCACAGCTTTTGTCATAAATATAATTTTTAAATGGATAATTTAGAAACACGTTTTAAAGTACTGATATGCGTGTATATAAAGATGTTTATATATTCATTTGCACCGATGACTTTCTTCCTCATTCTTTGGGCACGTGCGAAATCGTCGGTGTTGTGATATCGCATAGAGAGACATTGGAAAATACGAAGAAAAAGTGTGTGCCAGTATAAATTCAAACGTTTGCTGGCAGGTTTTTGGAATGTCGTCTGGTCACTCTTGGCACAACTTCTACTACTACCACCACCTTCAAATTCTCACATGTGTTTTTCTTCACTTCCGCTATCTGTAATACTTTTTCCGGGGTGACAAACTCAGGAATTTTATCGTCAAATAAAAAAAGAAAAGAAAAAAGCTCAATCCAAACCTGGAAGATATCAAGAATGGACTACTTTCAATTCCACTGAAATACAAAATGAAACAACAAATACTTTAAACTTGATCAAATAAACGAATCGAAAATTTCCATACACAGTAACAAACGTTTCATATTGAAATACATACATAAATAACTTACGTAAGTGTCGATTGGTATAAGAAAATCTAGTGGGGAATTGTGTGTGGCACGAGTCTGTCGTTGCAAGTTTGTCCTACTTTCTAATCAAGCAGAGACACTTTTTCACAAACTCCTATTGGCAAAAAAAAAAGTAGTTCGTTATTCGAAACTCATTTATAAAATTTCATATATATGTATTCATGATTTATGTTATCAATTTCGTGCTCAATAGATATAATGAGCACAGGCAGTTTAATCATGCTGATGTTCAAGAAAAAATAAGAACGAGAATTAATTTTCTAATGGTATGAAATCTCTGTGAATTCGATACGAGTATATTGCAAATTACCTCGCGTTTATGCTTATTTATCCACACATGTTCATATATCCATCTTCATAACAACACTACAGCAAACACGCATATGTACATCGATCAAACCATATTAAATCAGAAGCTGTTTCTAAAGCCAATTTTCAAACAAAATAACATTTATTGTATCTTCAATACAAACATTTGTTCTCATCATCAAATTTTAATTAAATAAAGAAAACAATTAAAATTCTTCTCATTCAGTAGAATTTATTGCAAAAAATTAAAACCAATAAAAGTCTTCATGCATCAAAACAAAAAATATAATCAACATAAAATCCCATTTAAATATCTTTTTCATTTTCGTATAATTGTCGAAATAGAATTCTTTGCCTTTCACTAATTGCCATAATAACTTTGATTTTCAATTTGTTTCACTCGTATAAGGAAATTAACAACACAATCAGAGACTAATTCCCTTTTTCATTCGATCAGACAATCGTTCGTAACACTGAAAGTAATAACTGTAGAATTATATAAAAATAGCCATTTATTTTCTAATAGAATAATTACATTTATTTCCATTTGCTTCAACTATTCATTCACAATAATTCGAGTCGGAAATTTTACAATAATAATAACATCTACTTATTATTCACTTACATTAGTTTAAAATACCAAACAACTATCATGAAAAGGGTCTACCTATACTCAACAAAACCGTCTCATTATTATTCCATTCCATTAATACACACACACACACCTTTCTAATTTTCACTTCAAATCCAATACAATGATGCCAAACGTTTCATCTTTACAATAACCCACAATATAATTCTATTTTGCAAATACAATGCCCCATAAAAACCCTAAGCAAACATTTCATAAATAAATTCACAACAGAAAAATTTAATGGCAGTAAAACTCCATAAAATCCATATTCAATTTCTATTTTTCCAATTAAGTAAATAACCAACATTTCTAACAACTGTCTAGACTGTTGCGCTCAAAAAAAAAACAACAGTTACAATTTTAATTTATCTCTTAATCGATTATACCTTCATTAGTATACTATAAATTAAAAATGTTATTTACTTAATCCCCAACCGGATGTTTGAACGTAAATATATGAAAACACACAACATTTAGCACCCTTATAAATTTTATTCAAAAATCCTACCCAAGTAATAAAAAACCCAGATTCAAATTTAAAAACAAATAAACATGCAATCTAAATTTTCTACATGAATTGCTTTGAACATTGATGCACACATTTATAAAATAAATTAAACAAATAAAAATAACAATAAGAAGAATAACAATATATCCCACGGCCTATTCTCTCAAGTCTCGAATGACTCAAAGCAAATAAATGCACATCCATATATATATAAAAGATAAAAACTATATTTAAAAAAAACAACGTTGTCGCTCGTTAACTAATTTATTCTACATCAGTATATATATGTTCATTATTAAATCATGTACATACGTACATATACATATAAAGTTATATGTTTAAATATCTATGTGGAAGGTAGTGTACAGTACTAAACTCGCGTGGGTGTACACGGGTATTGTCTTGCGAAGAATGTAGAAAGTAAAGTATCTTGAGTAATGCACCAAAGAAAAGAAACAAAGTATAGGTTTGGTGGTGGCGGCGTTGACGACGGTGGTGGTGTAGGGGACGTGAAGCGTCGAAGGAATGGCAAAAGCAATAGGATGGATGCACCAATGAGATGAGAGAGGAGAATCTTCAACTATCCTTGCGCGCGTTCCGCACGAAACTTCTTTTTCCTCTTCATATTCTCTCTAGAGAGAAAAGGTCATTCGATTCCACCTTATACACTCACCTTCTCGACATTTATTCAATAAACATTTTTTTTCATCACTCTTTTATATAATTCGATTTATGCATTGATAGAATATTTATTTATTTATTTATTTATTTATTTATTTACGTATTAATTATATTAATTATTACTTGTGTTACGTGTCCGTTGCATCCTTCAGTCGTTTGGATAATGTAAGATGATTTTATTTTTTTATTTTCTACCTGTGTTACAGTGCTAATATTTTGACAAATTATTTATGAATATTTCGTGTGTGAATTTATATAGAGAGTAATGATTTTTTATTTATTTATTTTTTTTATAATTACCGTCACATTATATGTGATGAATGTTTAAAGTTCAAAGGTTTATTTTCAAAAGTTAATATGGAGAATGAGAGTCTGGTTGGTTGGCTCTTTATATTATTATTTACTGTGAAGATAGAACAGAGAGAACGAATCGAGTTAGAGTGTAGAACCTCTGGCAAAAAAAGATGTACCGGTTTGAATATATTTTTCTCTCTATATTTATGCACAAGTATGTATGGATGAATGTGTATTTGTGAGTATGTGTATGTTGGTGGAAATTCATGAGGCTTGAAGAAAGGAAGGCGATGAGGAGAAGGATTCCATTGGACATATCACGAGGTATAAACGTGTGCGCTTCGTTAGCGCTCATCCTCTATTATTGCGTCATCGCGTCGTCGTCGTTGTCTTGTAAATAGTGAGAGAATCTTTTACGGTTCGTTGGCGTAATATCATATTGTCGGGGAACTAACTAAAGATATGAAGATATAATACGTGTACATGATGAAGGAAGATGATGATAATAATGGTAATAGTTTGGAAGGATGAGAGTAAGATGTAAATTGAAATATTGTGTTGGAAATTTGTAAATGAACAGCTGCGTTAACTTCTTTCAAGTATTCATTTGTATGATAAGATAATTTTTTCATTGAATGTGAGATTTATATGATTTTTAAACAATTATTTTCTCTATTTTAATGTCCTTCAAATTGATAATTGTTTGAAGATAAATTTTGTGGTAAATCTTCGTTAATTTTCTCAATAAAACTTGAAATATTAAAGTTAAATATTGAGGTATCACAAGAAAATTAGCAATTCTTAATTTTTATAAGTGTACTTCAATGGCTTTCTCCAAGCAGTTTTAAGAAGAAAACTATTCAATATTTTTTAAATCGTTAAAATGGCATTAAATATTGATACTAAAATACTTTTATTGGTTGTAAAGTGAATTTTAAATTTAGAATAAGCATTAACTCATTCATCACACAAAGTTTTATTAAACTTGATACATTACCTGTCATCAAATCCTGAAGAAAAAAAACTTCCATCAGTGCTAATTATTAACACAAATTTCAGATAGATTTTTATGTTAAATATTTATTTGCACGGGAATGAGCGGAAATAGTCTGGCGAATGTGTTTGAAGAAATTTTTTACGACATCTTTCATATTGACTAAAAATATCTCAAGTCACATGAATACATTCAACGATTTCAGACTTTTTTTTTCCATCACTTTTACCTACTGAAATATGCGTCAGACAAAACCGATTCATCCGTAAGATTTAGAGACGCCACGAAGGAAAAAAAATTAACAATAAAGGGAGATCTGATATAATACTTTTTTCATCCAAACACATTATTCAAATTATGTCTCAAACCCCACAAATTTTACAATTCAAGCAACAAAAAATTTTTATTTAACTAACAATTCTCAGTATGAAATTATGAAATATGAAAGTTCTTACATAAAATCAAACAAAAAAATCAAAAATTTAATATTTGGTTCAACTCTGTCTGTTTCACATTACCAATTATAACTGAAAAATATTAAATAATCGAAAGAAAAAGAATAAGTTATTCTGTAATTTTCTCTTCAACAACTAATTATAGAATCACTTTCCAATATTTCTATTATTGTTATTATTAATACTTAAATAGATCGTATTTTTCGCCATTGTTTTATCATTACTCAATTCATAATAATGAAATGTATCAGATACCCCACGCACAGATACAGGTATTTTATTTGTTATTTCTTGTGAGACGAAGCGCGCGCGCCTTTGGAAGCCCTTTCGGTGAATCAGTCCTTTGTGGCCGGCTTTCTCAGGGTCAACCACTTTTCGCGCTCGCACACACCAATGTACATAATACATATGTATATATGATCGGGTGCGAGAGTGTTTGGTGTCTACACTCAATGCTGGCAGTTTTGCTCCTACATATCCTGCTCGACTAAGAGCAAAACTTCTTTCATATATACATCATAAATACATACCTGAGGACCAAGAAGACGCCCTAAAAGACTTTATCTGTATCTCTGATAAAATTATTCTCCATTCACCCCCTTTTGCATTCGCCAATTATTAATTCAGGTTTATTTTCGGTTGCACTTCACCAAATTAATCATACGATTACATTTATAACTTCTCGAGACATAAAAATGTAAAAATATTATGTTTTTTAATTTTTTTTTCAAACCGCAGACACTTTGAATGATGATCCTATATTTTGATTGTATTGTACGAACTTCTCCCTATCTCTCTATATGACCATTCTCAGAAGGCTTAAAAAATTCTCAGACTGTGTGTTGTCTTCCCCGTTTTTATTTTTTTTTTCCTCTCTTCAGGGTATTTTTTTTCATCCTCCTTATTTTTGCCAGTGGCTGGCGGTCACGTCGTGCTCGCGTCTGTTAAAAGAATGCAACGAAAGCAAGAGTGAGATGAAGGTGAAAAAAATAATTACTTAGATGGAAGAACTGAGATGGTGAGCTGATAGTGACTAGAGAAAAAATAATATTAAATATATAAACATGGAATTATGTGACACAACAACAATACAGTGAAATAACAATGAAGACAATTTAAAATTATTGTAATTTTATTCATAGAATTTTTAACATTAATGTGAATAACAAAGTTTGGATGGGAAGATAATAAAAATGATATTTTGATTTGTTTCAGATTGCTGAGTTAAATTGTATTGGAACGTATGATCGTGATAAAAAAATTATAAGACCGCAAAATGTCGGACGCGGGTGGTACAGATAATCCAGCGTTTAGCAATGCGGATGAATGCATTGGCACGAGCGCAAATCATGAGAATAGCTGTACAGAGAGTCTTCAACAGCACGAAAATAATACTGATAACAAGTTATCACCAACGAGTAACGGACGTTCGTTTGTGTCACAACATTATGTTGAGCCCACCCGCAATAGTCCCGAGGCGCAATATAAAACCGAGACAAGAATCGAAGTTCCTGGCGAAGAGGTTAAGACACCGAACAATGGTAAAGCTAATGGTGTCCATGGTAATGGGAATAATAATGATGCGAGCTTTCTCAACACGAGCGCTGCAAATATTCAAAATACTGGTAATTAAATCATTCCTCAATTCCTTGTAATTCATTAAAAGATTTCTAATTGGCCTATAAAACAGTGGGAACAACTGAATCTGGACAAAATTGAAGTCGACGAGTGTTCAGGTGATATTTGATGAATGTAAACATATTGTCAAAAGGGCTTATCAACCTTGATGTTTACGTCCTGTTGCTTCTCATTTTCTTCTTCATTTCCCTGTTCATCCAATCGTATATTAGTCGACTCTAACGAATAAATCAAGAGAAAAAAAAAATAATTATACGCTCTTCTGGTTCTAAGAGCGGATTTTTTTGCATATGTGTCCTTCAAACTTAAGTCACGTCAACTATAAAAGACAATTCTTAAATCATTCAAAACTAAAAACCACCAAAACATCTTCATTTTCCGGTCCATTCATTTTAAAAATGACGCGATCGACTATGGAATTTAGACGGATCAAACAGACATACCAGACATCCTCTTGCAAATGATTTTTTTACAATCTACAAAATTCCTGATATGTAAAACCATTTTTAAATAATATTCAATGTGACATTTGAGCAAATATTAATCTTTGATCTCATCAGAGTATCACAGTTTCATTGCGATATAACTTCCAACGATTTCATATCTTTTCTTTATATTCAATTTTACCTGATGAAGAGTAAAGTATTGCAAATAAAACATATTAGGAATATTTTTAATAGGTCAGTGAAACTTGTAAATTGTAGACAATATTTCAAACAGACTCACCTGTTGCATTCTCAGTTCTGCATTCCTCTCTTCCTCTCCTCTTTTACATATAAGTGACAATTCGATGAGGGTCAGGAAGTCTCGAGTTTCACCAAAACACATATATATGTATCCACATACCCATGACCTTGATCTCATCATTGATGTTGTTATATAGATGGTAAGAAGGAGCAAATTGAGGCCGTGAACTTGGAGCTGGTTTCAATGAGACCCTATACAGCTAATAATCTACAGACAAAGGGACAGGAGGCATGCGAATTACCAAATGATCCTTATGAAGAATACTTCGTTCCTGTCAATGAACATCGAAAGTACATCAGGTATCCATCAACTAAACGAGTTAATATTACTCTTCAATATTTTCTCTTCCTTTATAATATTCATTCGATATTTTATTTTATTTCTGTCTTGGCCTTCCTTTCTCTCTTATTCCTCTCTTATTATAACATAGAATTAACTTTTGTATATCAAACCGTTCACCAGCCCGGCACCGTAAACGATCATATTCAATTTTTTCTAAATCTATATTCTCATTCCTAATTTTAATTTTCCTCCTTGACTTTTTTCTCAGTATTTCTAATGCCTTTTAATAATTGTGCAATTGAAAGTGTAATATACTATAATATTCATTTCACAGTCGATTGACTTTATTATTATACTAATTTCAATTTTTATTTGAAATTTTTCTTGCGTCAGTATACCATTACGAAATCCAAATTAGTAATAAGTCAAGAGCTTCACAAAGTGCATATTATTGAATTGTTAAATGTAAATATACGTATATTCATACATGAATATATATGGATATGTGTTATAAAAACTTTCTCTACGTGAAATCGATTGAACTTTTAAACAAGCGGTAAAATTTCTCCAAAATGAATTTAGATATTTTCCACACACGTTCATTATAAATATCTTCAATCGTCTCCTCCATTCATCCAATAATTTCTTCCTGTATTCGAAATGCTTTTGGATGTGGCCACCTAAAAACAAATGTCAGCCATCATCATCATCATCATCATCATGAACAATAACACCACGTGTATCATGAAAAAAAAAAACATTATAAAAAAAATATTTCGAAGAAAAAGACAAATTTTCATTATCCCCATGAAAAAATTAGCAGCAGTCCAAATGCCGAGATTGAAACAACCGTGGCTGGTGTCCGTTTCGATTTGGGACCGGGTGTTGGCCGCGAAGGACTAAGCCTGAGAGACCCAACTGCCGGACTCGTCGATTATTCCCATTGGCTCAAGGCCTTAAGGTACATCAAAAGGGGAATAGTGGCTTTGAGATGAATTGATAGGAGAGACACACACAACATTGAGAGGACATATACGAGTCATAGGAGTTGGAAACTAACCCAAATCCCAAAACCTACCCCGCAGCGCTTTACAAAATGTACATTTCATTGATGAAAACTATTGGTGTTGATGCACGTAGAAACTGTGACAAGGAATAATGCGGAGCCAGCAGATGACTATAATTTTCATTCCCATCTCCAAACAAACGAAAAACAAATGAAAAACACAATGAGGTGTTTGATATAATAACCCCTTGGGTAGCTTCTAACAGCGTACCTAACTCACATTTAAAGCCGCCTATGAAAGCTCAACAGCTGTACATGAAATTGCTTTATATTTTTGAAGGATGAAGAATGAAAGACACGAACGAGATTCAGTTGTGAACAAAAACTTTTTTCATGTACGTATCTTTATGTTTCAGAGGTGAAAAACTCTATGTCACCAAGGATAAACGATCTAAAAGCTCATACTGGCGACGAATAGGATGTTGGATATTTGGATTGACTGTGCTTGCACTCGCATTAGTTATCGCCATTTTAGCAGCGAGTAAGTTCAATCGTCAATTATAATTGATTGGTAGTATTGACTTGATGATGATGATTTATGTTATTTATTATGGTTATATTTTCCGTCAGCTGGCGTTATCTTAACTCAAGAAGCCACTAAACCGTTAGAAAATGATCAGCCACGATTGCTTGGTGACGTCAATGCCGCAGGAAGTCAAGAATTTATAAAGAATCCGCCTGCTAGTCCACCACCGGAAACATCAAGTTTCCCACCGTGGCAAACAACTGATGAAAGTACGATGAAAATAGTACCCGAGGCATTGGACGGAAGTATTTGGTTGGATAATCTTGCATGGAGTGATGACTTCATGGATGTGAAGTCGCGAGTTTATCGCAGTGTTGCTGGTGAAATCGAAGACACTTTGAAAGATATGTTGCATCCGACAGAGAGTGTAGCCATGGTCAAGGTTTACAACATCACGGCTAATGGACAAGTCATGTTTAGAATCATTCACCCACCAACAACAGAACCAGAAATGCTTCAAGAAAGTATTGAAAAGAGGCTTCGAGAAAATAGCAATATGATTGGCAAATATCATCTGAATAGAATGAACATTAAACGTTTAGTAGATGAATGTGAATACAATAATTTGAATTGTTTCGAAAGTTGTAAATTTGATTATGCTAATGGTGTATTCGGTTGCGCTTGTCCGCCTGGGCAACAAACTGATGCAAGTGGGGAAAGTTGCATTGATCAGACTGATTTGAGTGATGTTAGTATGGACGATGAAGATTCGCGATCGACCACAGTTAAAGATATCTTTCAAGGACGCAGTCAAGCACCAGATCATCAATTTGAATCGAGAGGTCACGATGAACAAATGCACCATCTCTTACATCATCATCATGATCATAATCAGCATGGCCATGGAGATTTTGTCACGGAATCCGCTCCAAAATCAGAACCCGAACCAACAACAGAACCAAAATCGGAGCCAGAACCTGTGAGCGAGCCAACATCAGAACCACGAGGGGAACCTGAAGGTGTGGATGAACCAGTTTCAGAACCGAAATCCGAGTCCGAACCATCGAGTGAATCAACACCAGAACCCAAATCGGAGCCCGAACCTTCGAGTGAACCAAAATCAGAACCTGAGCCGGCCGGAGAACCAACTTCAGAACCAAAATCAGAGCCCGAACCGTCGAGTGAACCAATGCCAGAACCAGAATCAGAGCCTGAGCCGTCGAGTGAACCAACATCAAAGCCACGAGTAGAGCCTGACTACATAAATATACCAACTTCGGAGCTGGAATCGGGGCTTGAACCATCGAGTGAGCCAACATCAGAACCCAAATCGGAGCCGGAACCAACATCTGAACCTACACCTGAACCAAATTCGGAGCCCGAACCGTCCAGTGAACCAAAATCGGAACCCGATCCATCAACTGTTCCGGCCACAGAACCTGAAACCGCGTTTGAACCGATAAATGAACCAACATCAGGGCCAACACCGGAGCTGAAATCCGGATCTGAAGTCCCCGTAGAACCTAAATTTTCTCCAAATTATGGAAGTGAACACGCATTACAACCAAATTCCGATGATGAAATCACCACCTTGTCAAGTATTGATCCTGAAATTACATTCAACTCAGAGATCGAACCACGAATGAAACCAGAATCAACCCTAGATCTATCAACCGCGCCAGAGGCAGAACCAAAATCGGACCCGACGCCTACAACAGTATCTGAAACATATCCGCAAACTGCTACATACTCTAATTCAGATTTTGGACCCATTTCTGAACCTGATTCAGTAGTCACGTCAGAACCATCTGTCGAGCCGAAGATTGAGATAGAACCTACATCAGAGCCCGAATCGATTACCGAAGGATCGATCGTGATAACAACAATCGAGTCCAAAATCAAATCGTCAGAGCAACCCATTACAACTCCCGACCCTGTAGCTGCGATGGAGCCCATCCCCACAGTAGAGCCACTTGCTGTTATTCCTCTGAATCCTACTATCAAGAGCACAAATAATACTTATTCGGCTGAGAATTCAACAGTTGTGCCAATAATAGATGAGAAAATTCCAACTACGCAGGAAATACTTGAGATGTTACCGACTGCCATTCCTAAAACAAGTGTTCAGCATCTTCACGACGAATATGAGGAGCGATCCAATGGCAACCCTCCCATAGTCGCCCAAGATGAAGGGACAATGATGGCGGATCTCACCACGACTGAATCATCAATGTCTACTATGATAGATTCCGTTTTCGGTTCCGAAGAGCAATCTACCGAATCCAATTCAAAAGATCCATCGATTGACTCTATGTCGACTATGTCAGATATGACTACGATGAATTCAAACGATTCTGATGATTTTGATACCACAACTAAGTCAGATGTTGTAATTATGAATTCCACCATATTACCGCCAATATCGAAAATAAATCGCACAATGGCACAGCTGACTCCTGAGCCAATTGATCCATACGCTTTGATTCACAATGTCTTAGGAATTAATGTGACAACTGGAAGTCCCATAAGAAATTCATCCGTTAGTAGTGCTTCCTCATCTGTCATTCCAGTTAATACTGATGAGGGCGGTAATAATACCGAAAAACCGATTGAAGCAATCACAATGATAGAGGAAAAACATGCGGATGATATGTCACCGTTTTTGCCAGATGTCATACGTGAAAAAGAGACATCAAAAAAAGCACCACGATTAGATAAAGATGAACAGGACTTTCCTAATCCCTTTGAGCCTCACGTAGAAGATGTAATCGTGCATCATCATTCAAAGACCAAGTCGACTATGACATCGAATAATAATGCGAACGGAACTGAGTTCACGGACTTGAACAACGATGCTTACTTGTCTCACGATGCTCATCAGACTGGAACGACTCGCGAGGAAGACGTTAGTATGTTGGATATGATGACCACGGTGACGTCTACAATCTCAAAGACTGAAGTCCCAAGCGATGTCATAGACCTTGAACAACCACACATAGATGACATGAATAGCAAGCGGCTCACTAATGATACGGACGATGAGCGTGGTAATAACTCAGATTTTAATGACAATAAAACGAGCGACGATATTTACGTGGATATAAAATATAATAAAAATTTTAACACAATTAATTCAGTAAGTGAAAAAATTCATGAAGAATTGCATGGCGAGAATAATAAAACATCAACAATGAAAAACAAGTTCGAGGACAATGTTGAAGATCAGTATAACGATATCAATGATGAAAATATTCCGAAGAAATTCGACGTTGATGTAGAAAGAAATTCTAAACTGCCAAAGGAAAATTCAGCAGATGTTCAAATCAACACAGATGTCGTGATACCTATCCTAAAATCTTTCGAATCAATAACAGAAATGCCAGAAGATATGCAGACAACTATGAGTTCTACGGTTGGTACAGAAAATATGAAGACAACAACATCGGAACCAACGTCAATGAAGCTAGTCGATGACAATAAATTCACTACTGAAATGCCGATAATGCCGATGGAAATTGTGGAAGATATTACAACTACTGAAATGATTGAAAATACCGATTCAACTTTTATGGATGTCACAGAGAATATTGTCACTGATTTACCAATGACAACCACACAAATGTCGATGACAGAAACGAAAACAACTGCTCAGGTTCCAATTCTTCCTGATGAATTGCAGACAACGGAAACCACTTCTACAGATAAAATACCAATTAATGTCAACGCTACAACAGAATTATTATCATCATCAACTGAAAGTGTAAACCATATGAGAAAAGATAACGAAACAACAATGACTACTGATATGCCAGAGATAACAACCGTTTCCGACATAAAACCCGTATCAGAGATGATTGCTGATGATCCTATCCCCGCAATGTTCGATGTTACACGATTTTTCACGACAAGTACTGAACAAGTGTTATTAACGACCCCAGATAAGCTCAATGACAATATCGATGAAGAAAAATTGAAAGTGATTTCTTTGGATGAAGAATATCAAAATGAAGATGCAGCTTTAGATGAATCGAGTGAAAAGAATCGTTTCGACTATCCGAAGTTGAAAATATTTGAAATTACTTCTGCTTCTAAATCCCCAGAAATCAAACCCTCTGATGATACCATCACTACTCCTGCCATGATCGCGATGACAGAATCAATGACGCATGTATCAACGACTGCCCAAACTCCTCGAAAGGCTCCAGAAATTATTCCCGTTTACGAACCAATTGAAGAGAATGAAGAAAATCCAATGCTTAAACCTCTACATTCGATCATCAATAATACGCAATCAACAAATATGACTATGAATACTGGAGATGAAGACAAAGTAGATGAAAAAATGAATCTAGACGTAACAGGCGCAAGTCCAAATCCAACTGTCGGTGTACAAAATACTCCCAAACCTTTCATATTTTCAAAATGCAATGCTGGACAATTCCAATGCACAAACGGTACTTCGCGGGACGGTGCGTATTGCGTCAATCTGTCATCAAAATGTGATTCCGAAAATGATTGTTCTGATGGCTCAGATGAATTAAACTGTGAAGATGCTGGTTGTCCCGGTAATTTCCAATGTCGCAGTGGGCAATGTCTCGGTCGTCATCTGGTATGCAATGGAATTGGAGATTGCGATGATGGTAGTGATGAGGAAAAATGTGACGAATGGATGTGCCAATTTGATGAATTTAAATGTCCTAATGGTCGTTGTATACCAGAAATATGGAGGTGTAACGGACGTCCAGACTGTGAAGATCATCGTGATGAGTATTCTTGTTCTAAAAGTTGTGGCAACGATGAATATCTCTGTCCTACTGAAAATTGGTGTATTCCACAAACGTGGCGTTGCAATGGCGTGCCCGAATGTGCTAATGGTGAAGATGAAAAGCTTTGTGATTGCGCATTAGATCAATTCAAATGCCAAACTGGTGGTTGCGTTGCATCAAATCAAGTATGCGATGGTATTGAACACTGCCCTGATTTGTCTGATGAATGGGATTGCTTAATTGCTAATACATCAATGGAGAACATCAGTTCAATACAAAATAGCGATGATGAAATAGCAGTGGCTATTGGACAGCAGCCAATGTTGCTAAAAATTAAGCAATCAGATAATAAACGTTACATGGTTTGCACTGATAATTGGAACAAAAATGTGAGTGACACTTACTGTCGATCACTCGGATATTTTGGATCGGAAACAACTCAGACATTAGCCCAGAAAAATGAAGGAGAAAAATTCCTGCGATTGAAAGAGAATTATCGTGATTATGATTGGAATTTTGTATCCTATTTGGAAATTTCTGATTCTTGTCAGACCGGAGAAGTTGTGAAAATTTCGTGCCAAGAATTTTCCTGCGGTAATGAGCCGGATAATGAGGGACCAACTGCGAGATTAGTGGGTGGTACTCCAGCCGGTGAAGGACAATGGTCGAGTGTTGCATTATTGAAAGAGATGAAGAATGGCGCAGCGTGTACTGCAAGCGTACTTGGTCCAATGCACGCACTCGCGAGTTATTCATGCATTCATAAGTATGTTGATAATAAATATATATATATTTATATATATAACTCTATTGTTGAGGGACCGTCTAACTTC
The DNA here is from genome assembly GCA_030523045.1 of Meteorus cinctellus. Taxonomy (NCBI): domain Eukaryota; kingdom Metazoa; phylum Arthropoda; class Insecta; order Hymenoptera; family Braconidae; genus Meteorus; species Meteorus cinctellus. Next base: position 186,292 of record JAPYZF010000128.1, read on the forward strand.
CTGCACCTAGAAGTAAACTCCAGATTTTCATTGCGAAAATATTTTGTAAATACATGAAGTCTATCCCCTCGTCCTCGGATATTCGAATACGCTCTTGAATATATAAAATCGACGCATTAATTAATTCTATTTTTGTTTGCAGATATAGACAGAGTGACCATTGGGAATTATACCTCGGTAAAGATCTTCAAAAGTCCATTAGAGTGAAGAACATAATTCCTTATCCACAAGTGAAATATAATCAATTCTTGTATAACAATGACATTGCACTTATTCAACTTGAGCAGCCGTTGGTCTTTTCTCGAAATATCAGCGCTGTTTGTCTGCCAAGTCAACAACTACAGGTGATTTGAAAAAAAAAAATTTTTATTAATCCCCATTCCCTTCTTTATTTCACTATTTTTCAAATTAATAATTATATTTTTAAGCCGAGAGCGTTGTGTGTTACTGCTGGCTGGGGCTTTCCAATCAATGGCGATATCAATCTTAAACTTAATTTCCTGCCAATACCCATTTACAATACGGAAGAATGTAATGCAACTCACCATTATGATGGATTCATAACGCAAAGTAATATCTGCGCTGGTTTCACCGGAACCGACAAGGGCACATGCTACGTGAGTTATTTTTCTTCCCTACAATGTTATGGTATAATCTATTCCAATCAGTAGTAATTCAAATAAATATTCATTCATTTTCCCCTCGTTATCCATTTACAGAACGATGAAGGAGCACCGTTGATGTGCGCAACTGAAACTGGCCGATGGGAAATACATGGTTTGCTCAGTCACCACAGCCGATGTTCGAGAGGACATCCCGCAATTTATTCAAGTCTCGGTCCAGCGATTTCTTGGCTCCAACATTTAATTCCTGCCTTGCAGATACGAACTTGAAATGGAGAAAACGAGAGATAACGAGATAAATAGAATTCCATTTTCTATTTTAGCTGACGCTAATTACATTGGGATCCAGTCCATGATCATGGCGATATAAATGATCAGGGCATTATTGATTCCTAATTATTTGTCTTCCTCATGAAATAAATGAAAAAAATTCTCTTAGCCAAGGAATTTTTGTAAATATTGTATAAAGCAACTGTTCAATAAGATATTCCAGATTCATTTTTTTTTTTTACATATAAATAACTCGAATACTTGTGGTCTTTGAATCGGGGTTTTTCAAAAACTTTCTCAGGCCTTTTTTTGCCTCCACAGCTTTATCATGATTGTTATATGTATATATATATTAAATTGAATTTAGTATCCGGTTATTATTACACATAATTAAATTTATGTTTATATTATTATGCATAGTCATGGATGAATGCCCAGATATTTTTATGGAAATAAAATATAATTAATAAACGATAATTACAATACAGCAGATTGTATCCAGAATCATTTCGTATTTCAATGAATTCGCGAAACAATATAATTCGTTACGTTCACTTGGTTGCATTGCTTCAACTATACCTAATAACAGTGCATATTTTCATGTTATCATTGAAACTTTAATCTAATTGTTTTTTTGGTGCTGCTGCAATTTCAGCGTTTGTAACCGCCACATCCAAACTAACCATTAACTTGGAAATAGTATCAATAATTTTATTATATTCTGCAAAAACTTCATGTATGGCATTATTAATTTCATTAGACTTTTCATAAGCCTCTAAATAATCAATAGTTAAATGTTCTAACTTTGGTGTCAGTTCCGGAACATTTTTAATTTTATCTGTCTCTAATACTGGCATCAATTCATTCATTTTATTCAATAACTCAAGATTCTTGGTCATTTCTGATTTCATTGCCATTATCATTTCAAACTTTGCTTCACTATGTAAATCTCCATCCTCATAAGAAGTATCTAATAAAAGTATCAATTCTGGCAATCGTTTCACAAGAGCACTTGCTTTCTCCTGACCTGATATCGTAGACGAAATGAGTGTATTGACATGGAGTAAACTATCAACAATTGACGTTTGTAGTATTGGATCATCAACTAACGGTACATTCGAACCATAAACTCGCTTCTCCAATTCGGAAATCCTCTCCTCCAATAAATTAAGGGCAACCATGTTAAAATTCAGACTTGGATGTAGCTGTAATAAAATAACAGATTATTTGTCTGCTTGTGAAGGATCGTTATAACCGCAATCATCAAAGGTAGTATATATATATATATACCTATATATATATATATATCGAAATATTTTCACTAACCTCAATCTGATTAATGCGACGTATTCTGTCGTGAACAAATACGGATGTGTATTCTCTGTCATCAATCAATAATTCTATCGTAACATAACCTCTAAATTTTCGCCTACTTATATTGTGATGATCTAAGAATGAATTTTTTTGACAGATTGTCGTACAACTACGCGTAATTCTCGGAAGGGATAGTCAGAGCTCAATGAAAAAAGTAAAAATTGGTTAGTAGGGGACAGAGAGGGGCAGAAAGAGAACGATCTCTCGAAGTCCAGATGTCGCTACTGCCATTTGATTAGAATTAGCGCGATAGTTTAAAGAGTGGAATATAAAATTATTAAATATTGTTCAACTCTATCAATTCAATGGTGAATCGGTCCTCATTATGAAATATCTTCGATTTAATCATTTTCACAAACAACAACAAATACATAACCTCAAACATCATCTAGAAATTTTGCGAACATCGTACAACTCGTCTCGATAAAACAGGTGACATAGTTACTTACAAAAGGTTGTGTTTCCAAGTAGATGGCGACACTGAGTTAAAATAAAAGATGTAAGAAAAAAGTGGGGAACAGTTTCTTTTTTCAGTACAACCATATATGTTATTATTATTATTATATATATGACTTTAAATGGAGAGGGGAAAATACATTTCTTTCTCTGTTCAGCAGTGAAACAGATCCAAAGTAGGAAGTGGTGTATCATATCACCATGGCCATTAGAGTCACGTAGTTTTGTTGCAATCACATTGCTCGATGTGGTGTTGCATCACTCGGCCAACGGAGCGGCCAGTTCTCACTCTATATCTCACTCACCGACTCTCATTCATTCAATAATATATGTGAGAGTTGTGCGTGAAAATACAAATAAAGATCAAACGTGTGGGTTCAGCGGCAGCGAACGGACAGTTGAGCGTCAATGTAATTTTTCATTTTTCCAAGATAAGGAAAGGGAAAAACTAAACGCGGAATACCGAAACTAACGAACAAATGAAACACATAATAAAAACCAAAATATAAAATTAATAATGTGACAATGGTTTGAATGATCTGATGCTATTTTTAATGATAGTATTACACATGAGACAAATACGTCGATCATGGAAACTCGTACCCGTAGCAAGCGGTTACGCGGTGTAGTTGGTATTTGCATTTTGCTTGCACTCACTGGTATCGTTTATCTTGGCTATTTTTGTCCTGATCACGTGTGTGCATTGACGAACCGTGATGTCAAAGAGTCAACAAGATTGACAGAGGGTTTTGGGCAAGGTACAGGATCAGCACCAACATCTATAGCAGGAGAGTTACATAGAGTTGCATTATCGCCAATTTATCCATCATTCAAACTCCAAAATATTCAAGGAAGTCTTGGATATGATGACATGTACAATAATGATACCTTCCAGTTTGATATCAATGCTCATGACGTTATGGTATTTCTTCATATTCAAAAAACCGGTAAATACTGTGCATAAAAAATTGATATAAATATTGGAGGGAGTGTGTGAATTATGAATATTGAATTTTCTGTTTTATTTCTGCTAGGAGGTACATTGTTTGGGAAGCATTTAGTACGAGATTTAGACCTTCAACGACCATGTTCATGTCAGAGGAAAAAAAAACGTTGCTTTTGCTTTCGTCCTAACCGCGATGAGCATTGGTTATTCTCACGTTACTCAACTGGCTGGAAATGTGGCCTTCATGCTGACTGGACCGAATTAACGAACTGTGTTGATTCAGAATTGAATAAAATTGAAGGCGATGGTATGAAACGGCGATATTTTTATATCACTATTATACGTGATCCGGTAGCGCGATATTTATCGGAGTATCGTCATGTCCAAAGAGGTGCTACGTGGCGTAATGCAAGACATTGGTGTGGTGGCACTATGGCAAATATACCACAGTGTTATTCTGGTCCAAATTGGAAGGGTGTCTCGTTAGAACAGGTATAAATGTCTTTCTGTTTATCGAAAGCTCTGAAAATTAACACTATTCCTACCGACACTTCACGTATACCTATTCCTACCGCTTTAAAAACGGTCATTTGACCGGTCCTGGTAGGAATAGTGTTAATAAATCAAAACATTCCCAATTACTCTGAAGGTAATGGCATGAAATAATGTTGTTCATTTATTTGTTTACGACAGTTCATGGCTTGCCAGACAAATTTGGCAAGCAATCGACAAACAAGGATGCTCGCAGACTTATCAGTAATAGGATGCTACAATTCCTCGTTGTCTAGTACTGAGAGAGATAGTTTAATGCTAGAAAGTGCACAACGAAATTTACAATCAATGCCATTAGTTATGCTTACCGAATACCAAAAAGTAAGTGAGATTATTTAAATAGCGATATAAGAAAATATTTTTTCAATGAAAAGAAAAAAAAACTACAGGCCGTTCTGTGTTTTATGATGCTTCTCAAAACACATTGGGCTTAGACGTTGGGAATATGCTTAAGATTAGTGATCGTTGTATAAATATTTATCCCGGTGGGGCTTTTTACCGACCATGTGTCTACGGCGTAGGAATTTTTCTTCCTTTTCCATCCAACGCACATTGTTTACCTAATAGACGTTAGATATTATCAGCATGCTGTGCAGATTGCGGTGAACTTTGTTCTGCTTTCGTTTGGTCTTTCCCCTGCTTCTTCAAACATTAACCACGGCTAGCTTCTTATTTATGACTACGTCTTAAAAATGAATTATATGATAGACAGTTATTTTACTCTTCATTATTTCGTGATAAAAGACTTAGTAAAGTGATTGGGAATTTGGAAGTGCAAACGGCAGTAAATTTGCAGATGTTCTCTTCATTTTATAAAGGAATGATAATTATAAAAAAGTATGGGTATTCATTCATATGTTACATAGATTGATATCAACATTCTTGTTTTACAAACAACACGCAATTGAAGAGCGCTACGTCACGTGCCTTCACCAGTCAAGAAGAGCTGGATGTTGTTATCGTATATCAAGTCTATTTATGCTGTGGCATAACGCATGAAATTTGAATTATTCAAAAGACGAAAATCTTCGGTGCATATAAATTGTATAGATTTATATGCACCGAAGATTCTTGACGCCCATTCAATGACAAAATTCATAAATATAATTCTACCAATGAAATTGTTCTATATCGTCCCCGTGTTAATAAATAACAATTCATACAATACTCTCTAAACTCCAAGAATATACCTGAGTGCAATGAGCCATTCTCATCTAGAACTACTGCTGAAATTTCTCTAATGCCCTGTATGAATATTTCATTTAATTATTGGAACTTATTCCAATTGAAGCTCCATCGGATTTGAGTGTTTCTGTGCACTTATTACACCATCATGTTGATGTAATCGAAGTGAAATTTGGCTCAACTCAAAGTTCTATATTTTATGCATGTAACATCTCATCAATTCTGCAACGCTCCCATTGAATATTCGATCAACTACCTTGAGAAAAAATACCGTGACCAAATAAGTTTCGCCATAGCAATTGTTCACATTAAAATTTATTAATGCAAATGTCGTTATTATTTTGTGTAGGTGGGACAATACTCGTTCGAGGAAACATTTGGTATGCGTTTTGCTGTTTCATTTGAACAGCACAATGCAACATTAAGCGCAGCGACAATGGCAACTTTAACACCACAACAATTGGACGAAGTTCGTCGGCTGAATAAACTCGATCTCCTACTATATGAATTTGCCAAGGATCTCGTGTTTCAAAGGTTCAGACGATTGAGAGCACGCGATCCATATTTTGTTCAACGCTTTCAACATCTTGGTGAGTTGCCATCGCGACAAAGTGCGACTGAGTTTAATTGGGATTCAGTAATTGAAGATACGACTGACAATGATTGAGTTGTTTTTCGATATATGTTTACACGCATAATACTTATTGAACGTGTAGAATTCTCAAATAGCTCAGGGAATCATTGTCCAATCTCCCTCTCTTTCTTTGTGTGGAATGTTATATCATTTGTATGTACAAATGATTTACCAAATGCTCTGCACGTTTTAATCAACCAAAGAAGATTATACAGACAAATAATGTGCTCATTCTCAATTCGGCTAATTGTTTATTAACAGTCTTTAAAAAAACGTATGAATAGTTTTTGTCTTTTATTTTTTTATTTTTCAAACAATAACTATCGATGTGCGATCTCTTATTTAAAAGAATACGGTAAAGAAATAAGAAATGTAAGTGAGAAAGTAATATTAAAATGGAAACAGATATCTCTGATACTGCAGAAACGTTTGATACGAATGTTCTTCCGGTATACGCATATAACAGCTGACACACATCTTGTGCTTCATAGCAATAAGTTTCTTAGCATTTTTTTCTTGTCTACAATTTTTACGACTATGCAGGTAAAGATGAACAAAAAGAAATAATTATAAAATACAATACAAAATGTTCGTATCTGATTTTGATTATACTAAACGAAATCGGAATGAAAAATCATCAAAAGCTCAAAGGCACAATTAATTTACTCATTATATGCCATCGCCATAAGCGGAATATCATTACAGATTAAATGCGCGATTGACTTTTTTTTTTCTTGCTCAGTTTTTTATTATATATTCTTTTGTTTAATATCATAGTATCTTTCAATATAATTGAACCAACAACATTATTAATTGATTGATGTATAAACATTGCGCTTGATTTTTTTTTTTTTAATTCATTTTCAATGTTCTTTGAGATTTAATGACACCATAATGATCAATTGCCGTGTTAGTAGAGATTTATGCGAAAATATGTAGGAGTAACAGAACTTTTTCACTATGAAAAATTGAAAAAAAAAAACAAAGATAAAATAATATATTTGGTTACCAAGACGATTGAAAAAGGAAAGACCTTATTATTCTGTCACGTTTATATTCGTTCTATTGCAAATAATTCACTATAAGTTGAACGTATTACTGCCACTCTCGAAATTAACGGATATATATTGTACGGGCGAATATATTGAATGGCAGGATGACCAACAGATGAAATGCAAGAAGTATATCGCATAAATAACGATCAAAATCATTGAATTAATTTATTTGAATCATATATATATATACATTTGAATTTTTGCATAAACTGATGAATTGTGTGATAATTGCAGCTTCAATGTATATATTATTTTCTCTATATTTTATTCTCACTGTGGAAAAAAACAGTTCGAGAGGGAAAAAATTTAATAAAGCGGCTGGACAAAAAACAGTCGATGTGTGGTGATGAAATTTTTTTCAAGGATCTGTAATTAGTATTCAAAGTATGTACCGTCGGACAGGATACCGGATAACAGATACGGAGACACATTCGTGTTGTTAATATTTAACAGTTTCGTGTTACAGACATATATTGTGTATATATCTACATGAAATATTAAATTTTCGATTCACAAAGATCAATACTCTATGAAATTGTAAATTATGTTCGATTTATACCTTAAATTATTATCGATGTAAATTTAATTAAAGTCACCAGTGAAAATATGAAAACGAAAGTTAGAAAACGTCTCACAAGATCGAGTCTATCAGCGTAACTAGACACTCATTCTCTTATTTGAAACTAATGCAAGCGAGCAATTCCGAAATCATTTTCATTGGCTAATTGTTTCGCATTTCATTATAAATTCAATTGTCGCATTCATCCAATTAATTTAGTTCAGCTCTGCGACAGAATAATAGTCTCTAGCTGTATAACAAAAGCCTTTTAATTCTCACGAGGTTATTTATATCCAAGTAAAGTTGAAAGTAGTTTGGTGCAGTGGTGAAAAATATTGACTAAAAAGAGGGGGGAAAAGAAAATAGAAATTAATCAGTCAGCCTAATTAATTCTTAGATGGTTTACATGAATATATATATTATATATATATCTAAATATATATGAAACTGATACAAAATTACCAGTGATAGTAATTGTAAACGTCCTTTTGCAAATATGTGTTTTTGAAAGCACTCAATGTTTTGCCTACTAACGTTTATATTAGTGTTGAGTACGCATTAGTCATATATAGCCACCGATATATTGCCCCTCTCATTTTTGGTACGCTTGAAAATGGGAATTACTGAAAGTAGATCACATTTTATTATTATGATTAAATAGTAAGTAATGAGGGGAAGAAGTGCTAATTGATATTGAAACATTTACACATGTTAAGTGCAATAAGACTTGATGGGTTACCATGGCAACATTTATTATAACCATTATTCAGTCATCATGAAGACCAGATATTCAATTGTGATACAACGGAAAAAATAACTATCACAATTCATCTTATTGGTATTTCAACCGATTTAATCTAATTGTATTTAGTCATAAATTCGATTTATTGTTTGCAGTGTGTGTTACCATTCAATTATGTATACAGAGAGTTGCAGGATATGTTTTTTTTTTTCTACATTTTCATTTTAATTTGACGCATTTACTGATCAATCGAACAAATAATTTCATGATATTTATATTAAAAATATGGGTAAAAATAATTTTAAGGACCAAAGATACATTATGTTTTTTTCTCTGTTCAATATTAGAATCTATTGAATAATGTCGGCAGCACTAAACACAATCGTTTATACACAAGAAATTGTTTTATATACCATGTACATTGCCAAGTAATAATGTTGATTTAAAAGCGCACGTATAATGATAATAACAATTATGATTTTGGAGTGGAAACATTTCTATTTTGATGAATAATTCACTCAATTATTTTCCGCCTTTTCCGCTATAAATAGCACAAGTTACAGTGATAAATAGCAACTCTTAGGAAATTTTATTTCTGAAGTATTTAGAACAAAAAAAAATTCCAGCCAAAATTTAAAATCGTTTTACTCTTTGGGAATGTTGATAGCGAAAAAGGAAACAATACTACGAATAACATTTTATCTTTTTCGAATAAGAGTGAATTAACATATAAGAAGTTTTGTCAACTTTAATGTGTAATGTTTGATCATCACTCACGAACTTTCGGGAAAAAAAAATTTTTTAAATATAAGTGTTGTTGATTATTTGAATAATTCTATAGTAAATACAATGTGTCAGACCGTGACATTAGCTTTAATGTTCCTAAATGAAAAAAGTTTAATTAAGATAAAGACGAAGTGTCAGATTACTGGAGATTTTTTTGTCAACGAAGAAATTTGTGAGGACAAATTGTGAAAAAACAATATGCCATGAAAGATAGAGAGCCTCTTGAAAAAATAGGGCCTAATGCCATCGGTACCTTGCTTAACAGAAAGAAGTGTACATACTTATACCATTAGTAATTAATAAAAAAAATGAAAAAAGAACAAAAAAAATAAATATGAATATGCATAATACAAAAAAACAAACAAATATTAATGAGTTGTATACACGTATATAAAGTGGGCGCATATAAATAATCCACGTACAAAAATTATACAGTAACTGTAATATAAATTGCGGGGTTACAATAATTAATATTAAGAGTGCAGAAAACATTTTAATAAATCCTGAAACATTCTCGATACCAATTTTTCTTTGTCCACAATACTTCATGACACATCATACTTATTGATTAAAAAAAAAAGGCCTAACGGCATTGAGGTATTGTATTTTTGTGAATTAAGAAAATAAATTTCACTGAATATATGTATTTAAAATTTTTATTGAATTCATTCCATTAAGATTCCATCCTGTTCTCCATTATATAGTATAAATGAGTTATTCTTATCATTGTGATCATTGCATTACTTTTCATGATTATTCTTTCTATTTTGTACAATGCGATAAAATTTATTATTTGTCACGTCTGCGTGTGTAGATATTCTATTTCGGAGAAGATTAATGCACTCAACAAGGAAGTATATAGTTTCATTACATTTAATCGATCAATAAATAAATAATTATTGTGTAAATTATGAAGTTTTGTCGAATACCGTTAAAGCAATGATTGCTCAACCATGATTTTTTCAAACCCGGCTGGTGGTGAGTGTCTAAATTCCTGCAATATCAAATCCAATACTGCACCCTCATCCACTGCAATTGAATGGAGAAAAGGATCATTAACATCAATCATTAAGTTCGTTGGACAATGTTGGCCAATCATGAAGTCTCTTGGTGTATTTCATCGCGGGAGTAAACATAATATCACATCAAAACCATCAAGAAGTCATGATTCGACTGAACATAAAGTCTCTACTTAAACTTATATCGCTACTTTTTATAATTTATAATTTAAATAGATCGAGACGAAAATTCCTACCATACAATGCAGGATATGTTGTATTTTTAATTCCCATCACAGGCGCATCTATTGATTTACCATTCACAAAGAAATTGAGTTCCACATGATCAAACGACACTCCCTGAAACATATTATCACTTATAACATAAGAATTTGTTAATCTAAACGTGCAAATATGAATGTAGAAATTATAAATATCAATCCTCACAATTATATCGTCATCCTGGAACTCATGTTGGATTTTGCAAAGTTCTTGCTTATTATGTCTAATAATACCATCAGAGTTTAATGCCCAACTTTCACAGTCATTACCACCAATTGCTGTATTAAGATCACTAGATCGTGTTGCCAATCCTATAGCCCATATATCGCCTTGTCTAATCTTAACTTCAAAATAACTTTTACTTTGAACGAGAGGTACATTCATAAGTGCGCAGCCTCGTCCACATACTCTTAGGCCATTCATCACTATGACAACATCATGACCTAAAACCAAATCATCAATAGACATAATTATGATTCGAATCAGCTACAAAAAATTGATTCTTGAGGAAATTAACGTTTTCATTACCCATATGAGAAGTATCCAACGAAATTGGATTTATTTCCCGTTGTGGTTGTTTCGCACCAGGCAAACCAAAACCGTTGAAGCAATTTCTCAAGCAGCAAAACATCATTATTTATTATTTTTCCTTGTTTCTATTTCACAGGAATCAGTATTCCATAATTATGTACATCTATAAAAAGTATTGCGTCAAATTGACGTGTAATTTTTCTTCCCAATGATAAAAATATTTGTCTATGTGGGTGTTATGATAAAAGTTATTTTATGTATTTTTTTTTCTTCTACAATGGACACGACGCAAATAATGTTGACAACTCGGAACACACGATATAACCACACAATTCAATGGTGGCGCCTCAATGGAGTTCTAAGAACATGTGTCTTTGTGCTATGCGCTATACGCCATCCTTCTAAACTCATAGTTTGAAAAAAAATACTTGGCACTCATTTCAGCATAGGAATTGTATATCAATAAATTAATCATGTGCGGGTGTATTGATTCTTGAGCTAAACCAATGCAGCACAATGAAAATAGGAAAATAAATGACTTGATGGGTAGAATATAGTAAGTACTAATAACTTTAATCAAGAAAATTTTACAATGAAAGTTGATACCAAATCGGTCTTTATTTGTTTATAGCGTACAAGTTATTATTTAAACTCTGCTCGGGTACATCATCTGAAGAGAAAGAAAATTTGCAATGAGTTAAATAAAATTATAAACAACTTATTTAATATCAATAAACTGAGAATATTTAATGTGGACTTTTGTAAAACTTACAATTCTAATACGGTGTCCCATAGCTTTCGCAGGTAAGTTTCTCTTGAATTTAGCACGAACAGATCCGCTGGTACCATGTGGCCGTGTAACTTTACCCCAGATAGCTCTTACTTTTGTTTTCCTTGCGGTTTTGCCGGGAACTGGAGTCTTGTTCTTTGCCTGCATTTGTTCATACAAACATTAATTCCCTTATATTTTCATTCACTTCAATCTTCAACTGAGATAACTATGAAACGCTAGAAAGATTAAATACCTTATAAACATAGACACATCGTTTGCCTACATAAAAGTCGGAATCTCCCTTTACTCTAGCACCCTCAACTTTCAACAACGCAGTGTGCTCGTGTTGATTCCGGAGACCACGTTTGTACCCGGTGAAGATTGCCTTAGCATAAAGACGACCATGACGCTTGAAAGGCCTCTTTTTCAACGGTATAGGCTCCGATGGCTTTTCCTTCAGTTTTTTTTCCTTAGGCGCCGCCTTGGATTTGGTTTTCGGTGCTGCTGCCGTATCTGCCATTTCTGTAAGAGATTTCAAATACAGTCATTTACTTTCGGGTATCCATCTAACCTTTGTTATTATGTTAGGCGAATAAGTGAGGTTATTTTCGTAGTGTTGAAATGTGAGGTTAGATTCGTCAAATTGAATTTGATAAGAAAAGAGGCAGAATGCCCACGATATTCGCACTTATGACATATAACTAAAATTAATCGGAGGATTTTCATGAATTCATAACACTTTTATCAGATATTTTTCACTGCAAAGCCGTTTAAATGGCGACAAACGCCACCTGAGTGACCACTGGGAAATCCGATTGAATCAACTAATATTTTATGATCAACACCAATATCGTTGCTAAATAATCACATTGGATGATTTCTTAAATCATTTTAAACATTTATTTGTAAAATTTTTCCATTGATTTTATATATATTTCACGTTAATTACAGGAATGTGCGAGCATCTTACGTACCGAATGACGTGGACGCAGCCAAAGAATGAAATGAGCGAGGTTTCGGACATTTTTAGATTATTTCCCTTTCCACTATGTTTATGCAAGATTCCTCCAATCCTGTTCGATATTGGTTCAACCACACCGGACGACAGCGCCGTACAAGAAGTACTTCTCATGCATGCACTGCACTTGCGCGTCACTTGGAAAAAAGCGCGGGCTTTTGAAATTCATAGTCGCCGCGGCTTATGCGCATAATTTCTTTCTTTTAAACATTCTGTGCGATTACTTCTCTTGTTAATACAATGTTTCAGTTCGGTTTATTATGGTCGATAGATGGAAAAAATTACTGAGATAGAACAGCTCGAGGAGCGAATCGACGACTAGGAATCAATTACCATTGATAAATACTCCATTATTTGGATCGATGCATTGAAAAGTGAATACAAATCAAGTTCATGTTAATATCCGCAAGACGTAACATTTCGACAATTCATGTAATAATTTCTACTTTCCATCAAGTATATATCCAGTCATTGGTCATGCGGTCTTGTTCATTATTTCCATATAATTAATTGGTGATACGTTGAAGAAAGAAAATAGATAAAACAAAACACTGATGGATATCAGTAGCTGGCCAGTGGATTATCAAACTCAATTCTGCTTTCTCCTTGTTTATCTATTAAATCCAAAGGTGATGAAATAATAAAATTTCAATGGATTCAAATGCGCTGAAATGCCCTTGTTTCTATGAATGAAAACAAATGAACTAATGCACAGAGAAGCATTTCATTCTGAGGAAATATTTTTTGTTTTGATTTAAGGTTGGACAACCAAAATATATGATGCCGAATAGCTATCTCGTATCACCTATCGAGCAGTTGTACTCAACAATAATAATAATATTGGAATTTATGAAAATAATTTGGGCGGTGCCAGACATCGTGAGAAGTAACCGTCCTGGAAAATTCATTATCACATCAGCTCTAATAACCGTATCGGTAGGACGCATTGAAAAGTTCTCGCAGTGCAGTGCAAATAATCAAATAAAAAAGTCTTAACGACTAATTTTGAACAGCGAATATTTCATCGCTGTGAATCAGCATTGTGCCACGTTCTTAAAATCAACGCAAACGAAAAATAATAATTCAAATTAGTAATATGGAAAGAATCTGTCGCGAGTTAACACTCGAAATTTCAGCGGCACGAGATAGATGTAATCAGAACAGTTTCAAGGTGGCTGATCAATGGTTTGTTCATTCTGCAATATATTGTAAAATCATTTCAAATCATAAATTTATATGAAATTGATTATTGAGTAAGTAATTTTTTTCGATTTCAGGCTTGCAGGATTGGGAATGACCCCACATTATGAAAAGGTTGAAATGCAAAAACTAGAAGGTTTAGCTTGGGAACGCGCTTCTATAGAGAGACGATATTCGCATTTGGCGGAAATGCATTTTGCTTTCGGGGAAAACGAAAAAACAATGATTGCTCTGGAAGGATTAGCGTGTTCTAGATTTTTGTATCATCACGCACAATATCTTTGGATTTCGAAGCTAGAAAATGACGACTCAAGGGAAGAAAAATTTAAATATTTTTGCTTGGACTTACGTAAAGCGTATTTGAATCAGCATCTTGATGAGTTTTCACTCTATGTATTTGGAATGACATTGAAAAGACTGAATCTAAACGACGAAGCTAAGCATGTGTTGCTTCAAGCAGCGGAAGAGTTTCCGCTAAATTGGGAAACATGGCGGGAGTTGGGCTCTCTGATCCCTAATCGTAAAGCGTTGGAGGATACAGTATTACCCGATCATTGGATGAGCGATTTCTTCCGCGCTCATATGCATAAAAAATTTGGAGACTTTAGAGAAAGTCTGAAAATTTACAATGTGTTGAAGGTGACAGGGTTCAAAGACAGCCCCTATATACAGGAGCAGATAAGCTCGATGCAAGAGGATGAATCAGGTAAAATTAATTACACAATATTGTGAGTTTTCAATTGTGATTTCAAACTGATTCAATATTCTGATCTGTATTTTCATCTTGTTGTTTCTTTCTTCACTCAGATGATGCAGATTCTCCAGGGCCGTCTACGAGTCTCCTCACCCATCTGTAATGCTCATAAAATGAGTCGTGCAATTGCGCTGAAAAGAAAAACAAGAAAACAAGAAAATTGGGGGAATAATCGACGGTTCGAAACATCCAGTGGCATTGGAGGGGGTTGAAAAAAAAATGAAAGACGAATGCCCATACATGAATAATTTTTGGAGGATGGAAGAAGAATAGGCGAGAAAAACACTAATTGATATCAGTAGCTGGGTAAGTACATTATCCAACTCAATTCAGTTCTCTCCCTCACTCTCTTCTCTCTCTCTCTCTCTCTCCGTCAATTAAATGGGAAGCAGAGATGATCATTGCAATCGATTCATTTGCATTCCATTTTCCCTGTTATTATAAATGAAAACAAACAGACTAATGCGCAGAGGGAAATTTTCGTTCATATGGGAATATATTTATTAATGATATGAAATCGAATTCAATTTTAATGTGAAGAGAAGAATAGAAACAATTCGGGATTAGTATGTAATTAATTATCACTGTAAAATATACAGAAAAATTGGAATGGACTGTCATCATTTTCATCGTAATCGTCGAAGGGGCTATGGCGATTCATCTGACATTTTTCCAAGTATCTACAACTGAAAACATTTGATAACATGTCATCATCACCATTATCACGTCTACATCAACAGCAGTCTGTATCTACGCAATACATACAGGTAAATCGTCACTCAATCCTCATTTCCTTCGTCCTTGTCATTTCATTTACAAATAATGTTTCTTCTCCCTTTCTTTCCTTTGTTTTGAATCTAGATTGGACAACCAAAATATGTTATATCAAATAGCCATCCGATATCACCCGGCGAATTATCCTTGATGTATTTCAAATTGATGAATTGGATCGAGCGATTTCGCCCAATAATAATCCGTAACCATTTACTCCCTGACTATTTACTATCTTCAACACCACTAAAATCTGTTTACAATTATTATCGTGACTACCCTACATTGAAATTCATCAATATAATTGAAGCAGTGCCAGATATCCTGAAAAATATTCGTCCAGGAAACTTCATATTCACATCAACTCTAATATCCGTATCGATAGGACGCAATGAAAAGTTCTCTCAGCGCAGCGCAAACAATTTCATCAGAAAGTTACAACGGCCATCGTCAAACAGTGAATATTCAATCGCTATAAATCCACATTGGTGTGTATTATTCAAAGCAACGCGAACGGAAAATAATAATTCATATAAAACGACAGAATTTTTCCACATACAAAAGAATTTACAGTTGAAAAACAATAGCTACTATCAGTGGGAAATAGTTAACGAACAATCGGAATATAATATATCAAACCATAAAACTTACGCAGGAGTTTTGCAAAACAATACGAAATTAGATTGCAATAAAATGAAAATTATAAAAGGAATCCATGAAATAAATTTAGTGACAGAGGCAACGTCTGGTCCGCAGAAACGATTCATCAAACCAAATGGTAATGATATGAATAACGACAAAGTGATTTCGAGTAGTGATGAAAGTGACGTATCTAAAAATTCAACAGCAGATTTTATTGCACGTGCTGCACGAAGAACATTACGCGTAGCATCCACAGATTCGGGAATAAGTTTGGATGAACCTTCGAATGATACTCAAAGCTACGAAGTCACGTTGGAAAATGAAATAAAAAATATTGACGAGAAATGTTTTAATAAATTGGCACAGGATTTTTGTTTCGGTCCGTTAGTGAAAAGTTCATTTCTTGTGGTCTACGATGGGTACAATAAATCCAGACGACGTATGGAATACACAAAATTCTTAACTGACCGAATTAATAATGAAAATTTTAATAATATCGACGAAAATTCGAATATTTGTTTTACAAATGTATTCGAAGGATTGGATAATTGTAATGGTGGAATTAATTCAACAGTTTCATATCGCCAGCATCATTTTAACCATAATTATCAAAATTATTATAACTATAATCACAATTGGCAACCGCAGCAGCATTGGAGACGTGATAATAATTATTCATCACGTCGTAATCAGAATAGAACTTGAATATTGTTAATCAGTTTGTTTTTTAGTGAAAAAATATGCAATGTCGACTCCAAATTTATAAGAATAAGTTATTGTGCATTTATTTCTCGTTATTGCCACAGTGTTCATTAGATCTTTTAGTTCAATATATCATGTATTAGATTGTTTTTTCAATTGCATTTCTACGGAATTGAATGCGAAAATTTATTAACTTTACTTTGTTTTTACTTCAAGTCAACAATTTTAATTCATTGTGATGTCAGTTTTGAACAATTTCATCAGGAAGTTTTTATTGATGATTAGAAATGACGAGACTCTCGTGTAATCGTTGATGTACATGGGTTTTGATAATCGTTTGAGGGGGGAAAAGAGAGGTATGGATTGGAATTTTTCGGTCAGCGCGCTGATTCGATGTTATTAGGGCTGTTGTGAAATTCATATGAATGTGAACACAAATGCGGATCAAGAGTATTAGTGTTTGATTTCGAAATAAAACGGCGCCATCAATCCTATAAAATTCAATTTATCAGTTGATTAATCAATCAATTATAGTTTTACAATTTTTGACAAGAGAATATGATGACGATCTATTTTTCGTTTGTATAAGTTTCCTGTTAATGTTTCTTGAACTATAATTGATTCATATGTAACGAAATAATTCTATTATGGCCGATGTAATCAGTTGAGAACTTAGATAAATTATGAAATGTATGAAATAAACCTTCGATATGAACCCCACAAATTCATTTGATTTATTTTGTATCTCATCAGTGCGCCAAAACATGAATTCAAATTTGAATTTGGCGCGTCCCCAATTTTCCTCGTACAAAGAAAACGGCCAAATGCAAAATTGCGTAGGCTTCCGTATGTCGGCTGTGTGAAGCTCGTCCGAATCTTCTGCTGGTAACGTTGCTCTGTGACATTTCACCAATAACAAGGGAAAAAAAATTTTTTTCCTTCGATTTTTCCGATAGCTTCCGGCATTTTCGAATCTAACGAAATTTAACGGATTTGAAGTAGATCCTGAATATTGATAAAATTCTCATCCTGACAACTAAATATCGCACATGAGATGTCGATAAGAAATCCGATCTGCAATTTTCTATTTGTTCTATGTGTGTACGCTAATATGCACGCATAATATAGATGTATATATGAGATCAATCCTCCAATGGGCGAACTGATGACATTGGATTCCACTCAATTGAATAAACATAGAATTGGAAGAAACAATTGAATGCCGTAGCGACAATGATCGCCATTATGTTATTTCCCATCAATAATCATCGTAAAAAAATATTATATCATCTGATAAAATTATGTTGTTTTTTATCGTCCGCTGCTTTCCCTGGCGTGTCATCAATACATATAATTTTTTCTCCATTTCAGATACGACTCTAACAGTACAGGGAGAATGAAATGGAGAGTGTAGTGGGTTTCTCCAACACCCACAGCCACAACACGGTAAGTCTCATCTTTTTCGTGTAGATAGCATTGCCCTATCTCACCTTCTCCCTCTTTCTTTGGTCGCCATCTTTTAAAGCACCAAAACCAGAGCACACAGCAACGTCAAGTTGCGCACGATCGGCGCACGGTCGTGGGTGTTTTCACACACGGATTGCACAGTGCACAAGAATAAAAAATAAGGAGAAAAAATAATTTTCTGCTGGTTCACTTGTGCAATTGAAGTTCGGAACAAATTTAATTTGAACGTGTGTGCATGCGTGCGTGTCTGTGTGTGTGTGTCGTGTTAGATTGAGAAAGTACAAGAGCAAGAATGAATTCTCATTTATTGGACATCAGTGATTGACAGAGAAGTCGACGTCAAGAGTTTGGTGGCCGTGGCAAGGCTAAAGGACCAAAGAAAACGAAATACAAAAAGGTCGCACGAAATCATTGTCCTCGATATTAGCCATAGAGAAATACTAAAGTTACCCAATACACACGCACACACACAGACACATTAGGTGCATCATTACAATAATTGTCACGCAAAAATTTGACAAGTGCCTCCTATCTGTGTTTTGTTGTGTGTCTAGATTTGAGGTCACAATAAGATTCAAAAAGTCGTATATTATTCCTTAATTGCAACGAGAATTAAGTTGCATAAAACAAAATAAAATCTGGCAACAAGAAAAGTATTACAATTATCATCATCATCATCATCATCATCATCATCATCATCAATATCATCAATATCATCAATATCATCATAACATAATAATAAATAGACAACTCAGGGAGGTGTGTGAATTGGAGTGCGAACGGGTTTTGGGTACTCGGCGCGTGAGTTCACTCTCGGCGGTCGGCTTCGATTTTCTCTGAGCGCGACGATGAGTTGCCAAAGAAACGTTGGCAAGATCACGGTGCCGGACGACCTCAGGAATATACTGCTCGAATTTACGATCAGTTATCTTCTTGAACAACCTGGCGATATAATCGACTATGCCGTTGATTTTTTCACTCGTTTGCGTGATAATCGACAAACTATGTTGATTCAATCGAACGCTACGTGCTCATCAACACCTGACGAATCTGTCGAGGAAGGTATGCTATATTTTTGACTAAAAACATTTGTATTTATATACTCTGTTATGATTGTTTTTTCATTTTGTTTTTTCATTTTCTTGGCAGATTTCTTATGACAATTTATGTTTCAACGATGAGAGATTGTGTTATTTTATTATTACATTAATTAGATCTTTCCACTGGTCATGTGAATATGCATGTGATCTTCATATACGATGCATTTATATAAATAAATTGTCATTTATAAGTTTGGCGTAAAAGTGTAGATGTTTATTTGACGCTGAGATAGATAAATCTAATTGGCTCGACGACTGGCATTCAACAATTGTGTGTTCTTTAGTCACTCTCTTTCTCGTTTTCTCAATCCACCTTTAGACATTAGATATAAATAGAAAAGACAGACCAATAGTTGTTTCTAACTTTGATTATTCTATAAAAAATTTGGAGATTTGTAGATTGTAGAATTTTAGATAATACTCAAAGAAAATAGTTCCATAGTTAGAAGCAAACTTATAAATGTTTAATGACACCCAGAATTGGTTGTTCATAAATAGTTTTATAGAATTACTTTTGTTAATCAGAAATATGAGGGCATCATATTTCTTTCAACAAGTAGTATTCTGCTGTTTTGTTTTGCATTCAAATGCTCATCTGGATTAATTGAGATGAGCGGACAGTGGTAGGAAAAAGTGAACGAGAGAGCGAGAGAGATCTTGAAATTAGATTAATTTCCTGCAAGATCAGCGCGTATACAAGGCTATATCATCATGATTCTATCGTTTATAATTCATTTACAGAGCCACCAGTTGGTAGATTTGCCATCAGGAGAAAGAGTGTTTTCGCTGAGACTTATGATCCAGAGGAGGATGAAGAGGACGAGGGTGTCAGGGTAAAAATATCTTCCATTTAAATATTATTAAATCCCATCCTGGTAATATCTACAATAATTCATTCATCTGTCTCTTAACTATTTCTCTTGATTACTCCGTTCGCAACTAAATGCTCAGGTTGACCAAATTATAATTTTGTTATCAAAAGTTTATTACTGTTATGTTTTTCGTTATTTCGCCTTTTATTTTATACCATGAGAAATTCTTGTCCATCGTCATATTTCTCTGGTATTTATCTATCGTCGCCATGGATATTATGGAATTTCTTCATCACGTTCAGCACCTGTCTCTTTGACAATTAAAAAAAAAAAGGTTTGCCTTGCCCGATCATGCGTGCGATAAAGCCTTTATGACGTCAGGGCACATGCTCGATAACTCCTCTCATATATATGTGTATAAATATATATATATATATATTTATGTACATACATACATACATACATATATATATATATATATATGTATAATAATATACAAGAGTATTTACGCGACATTGAGCACTCGACCAATATAAACACGAGACGATCCTCTATCCCTCAGGCATTATAAATATACGCGACTCAGTTGATATCCCCTGCTTATTTGTTCAAAAAGCGATGCCACCTAATCAATATGTCTAATAGCCCATCTCAAATTACAATATAAACGGCGATTACTCATTTTAATTGCCTTTTTTCACTCTTTATTTCAATCGGTATAAAGATGAACAATATACAATAGCTGGAACGGACTGCCTCGGTTTATGCATCATATAAAAGAAAAAACAATCTTATATTGTATTTTTGTTTCAAATATTGACATTGTCCTGGGGGTGGGTACAGGGTCGATGTAAGAATCACGTGACATGCGCCAAGCAACAATTATACACAGGTTTACTCTTTCTGGTACCTGAAAGTCGAGAGTATACTGTCATATATATATATACATGATATGGCTGTGACACAGAAAAACATTTCCGCAATTAAAAACACAATTGATAATGAGAAATATTTACTTGTTTCATCACGTATATTTTTTTCACCTGCTTTTAATTTGCAGATGGTACATCCAAAGAGTGATGAGCAACGGCAGAGGCTGAGCGAGAGCGTCAGAAATATTCTCCTATTTCGTGCTCTCGATAAGGTAAACCAATATACATTATATACATAGATATACACGCACACATATGTGCCTATATACACTTGGGATTAAGCGAGAAAATGGAAGAGGAAAAGACAAGAATGGAAATGAAATACGTTGTCCAATAATTCCAATATATCAAATGTCGCTTTTGCCATAAGCGATACAATTTATAAAAAAGCAATATATATTGATATAAACGAATAAATAAATACATCAATATATATGTGCGTTATTTTGCAGGAACAAATGGCAGACGTGTTGGATGCAATGTTTGAAAAGAATGTCGAGCCTGGCGATTTTATTATCCGACAGGGAGATGACGGTGACAATTTTTACGTCATTGAAAGGTAGGTAATTTATACGACACCTTTAATTGTATATAGAGAAAGAGGTGACAGACAGAGGACAATGTCAGTTGCAAAGAAAGTATAATCGAAATTGAGTGTACTTGTCATTTTTATAATAGATTAATCTTCTTGTAATTTATCAATGTTAACTTTTTTTGTTTTATGCATTTGTTTATTATTTTTTTGTGTACTTTATTTTTTTAAGAGGGAGATTCGAGGTGTATGTGAAAGACGCATCAGATACTGATACCCTAATACACACGTATGACAATGTTGGGGCATTTGGTGAATTGGCACTTCTTTACAATATGCCACGTGCAGCGACTATCAAAGCTCTCACGAAGGGCACATTATGGGCCATGGATAGGCAAACATTCCGACGCATACTACTTAAGTCTGCATACAAAAAACGTAAAATGTATGAGAATCTCATAAACAAGGTCCCAATGCTCAAATCATTGGAGGTATGTATTTGTTATGCTGTGCATGAAAAAGAGAAAGAAGAAAACAAATATGTCATGGCCATAAATCTTGTTGAAATAACCAACGCTATTTCTCTTGTAATTGATAAAAAAAAGAATAATCAATAAAATGGAAGAAACAATAATCTTATCCTATACACAATTTCATTTGCAGACTTATGAACGGATGAATCTTGCTGACGCATTAGCTCCGAAAAATTTCAGCGACGGCGAACAAATTATACGTCAAGGTGATATGGCGGATGGAATGTATTTTGTTGAAGATGGACTTGTCAGAATTACAATTATCGACGATAATGGACGTGAAGTTGAAGTAAATGAATATTCGATCACTCCTACTTCTTTGTTTTTTCCATTGTCTTATTGAAAACAAATTCATTCAGTGGTTGTGATAAATATTACACTCTGCTCATTTTATTTTCATGAATGATATTTTTTATGCATTCATACATTTTACAGATCAATCGCGTACCTGCTGGTGGTTATCTCGGTGAATTGGCTCTAGTCACACACAAGCCACGCGCTGCTTCCGCTTACGCAGTTGGAAATGTCAAACTTGCCTGTAAGTATTGATGCATACATGTGTATGATATGTATATATTATGTACTTTCTCTGCGCATCAGTTTATCGATTAAACTTTCGTCATGCATGAATGACACTGACGTTGTTATTAACTGACTCTGACGCATTGTGACATTCAATTCTTCACAGTTTTGGATGTCGAGGCTTTTGAACGACTGCTCGGGCCGTGTATGCAACTGATGAAACGCAATATTGATGATTACGAAGATCAATTGATAAAAATTTTCGGCAGCAAAACTGACATCTCCGATATCCGATGAATGTCCTAGCTGAATGTCAACTTCATCACAGACGTTATCATACGGTAAATTAAAAATGATATAGTGAAAGAGAAACAGCAAAGTAAAAGCACCCTCTATGATATTAAAAAAAAAAAAATCACACTCTTCATCATCCGTTGCTTTGTGGAAACTTCTCGCCAATTCGATTTATACTCTAAGTAAATTCGTTTTTCTCTCGTCCCGTAACAGAAATCATACCGCACATGAAATTGTCCGTGAGAGAAAGATATTTATTACGCGACGGTCGCACGAATAGGGAAAAAAGTAGACAGCAGTGAAATTTATACCGGTGGAAAATTCCAAAGTACAATCAATTTTTTCAGCATGTATCAATTTGATATATGACATTATTCATTCGGGATAATTCCTCATCGTATTTTTTGGATGGAAAAAATTTTTTTTTCCAACATTATGTGCGATGCTTCATGGAAACAGATGTTTATAGATGTTATAACGCATATATTTAGGAATTTATGAATCTCTCGCTAAACAATATGTTTCCAAGTTTTATTAATCCGGTAAAACGGTAAAAGTATCCGTGTTGCGCCGATTATCCATATGTTTTACTATCTTTTCTCTTCTTACACCACTCGCGCCATTCATCCTTTCGTCTTAAAAATTGGAATTGAAACAAAACAAATTAAGTTAATGAGCACCAAGAATTTCTCCTTTATTCATAGATGTGGAACTGTTTCTGACGAGAAACATTCATTAGTAAATTAATTAATTCGAAGTTTCTCGCTTCCTCCATTGTTTCCAATATTCCAATGAGAATAATAATAATTGCAGTGGAAGAGAGATTCTGTTCACGTCAGTGTTAATAATACATCAAGATGATAGAAGGGAGATCGATGAAACTCATTAAAAAAAGAACAAAATGATTCATAATTCCAGAAGTAAACATTTAGTCGTAGTCGAATTCGCGTGGGATTAATTGATGGATGTTAACGAACAAATTTATCCAAGTCGATAACTACAAAAAACAATCATTAATTCATATAAAGAAGTCTGTAAAGAGGCTAAAGAGATACTGCAGAGAACTTCGCATGCGAGAATATAGAAAAAGGAAAGTGAAAAAACTAGAATAAAAAAAAAATAAGAGAAACCAGTTCAATTCTATACTAACACGAATCGGTGATTCGCTCACACAAATACGGAATTAATAATCCCCACGTGCAATAGTCAATGTAGTTTGTCCTAAAAATTATCTGGCACACACGCACAGCAGGATATGAGTGTTTTAGTTCATTCTACGTTGACACCGAATGAAGGGAAATTAATTGAACGAGAAAGAGAAGAGTCAGATCGATCATTGATATTTGCAATTGTACTATTTTCATTATACATTTTAAATGTTTGATATTTCGCAAGTATTTATATTTATTTATTCAAAGGCCAAAAAAAAACTATATGAGTGGACAAACAGGCAAACAAAAACAAGAGTAAATCATGCATAATAATTGGATGAAAATAATATAGGTGTGATCAGTGAGGTATGATATTATTTTTGTACCAACTCATCATAATTGATCTACCTTTGTCAAAAATAAAACAACAAAATGACAAAAAAACAAATGGGAAGAACGCAATCTAAAATTAATACCTCAATTGAAACGAATTTTAATCTCAATCAGATATTGGAAATATATATATATAAATATATAGATATATTTTATGTTTGTGTCGTCAGTGAGGGACGAACGTATTCTCAATCTATCCGCCCTTCAATTCATATAATTCGTTTTGTTGTTTTCTTTTTGCTTTTATTGAACACAAGAGAATCCTTCTCTTGTATTCTGAATGAGTTATATTGAGAAAGATTAAGAGATGACTATCATGAGACACAGCGCGCATTGTCTCATCTATTATACCACAATTTTTAACTCAGTATCGTCTGATGTTATTGAGAGTAAGCAAGTAGCGTTTGATACGCGATTAAAAGAAAATTTAATGAGGAATTATAAAATCTCGTAATATTAGATATAGTTATTTATCATAAGAAAACAGAAATATTTGGGCATTATGTTCTATTGATTAACGTAAAAAAAATCATTCACGATGTAGGACATTATGATCTGAGGAAGAATAATATAGCAGTGCGTTGATAGCACACCCGATAGGAATGGATCTGATTACTGTGCGTACGGTTTACGAATATTTTGCCCAGAATGATCAGTTCCATATTGTATATGATAACTGAATTGATAGAAAGAAAATTCAAAAAGATTGATGATCCAGTGCAATCAGGAACTCGAATGTTGGGAGTTTGATAAAAAATACAAAGAAAAGAATAGTTGACTCATTGCAAGTCTACAAGTATTATTGCGTTATTTCCCTTAATTAATTATGACTATTGTTGGTAATTATTCGTAAAGTATATGGATATCTTATATTGATTGTATAGAGTATTGAGAATATATATGTATACCAATCGTTTCGGTGGTTTTCGAAAGGAATATAGACAAATGCAACTTTTTAAAAGACAATTTATTCAAATTTGGATTGAGAGAGGAAAAAAATTATTGAAATTATGAAGTTCTGATTTGTTATGCAATCACAATTTCTGTATTATGGATGGAAAAAAGGGACTACAATATAAAGTCCGACCGAAAGTTATATAAAAAAATTCTCTCATATATATAGTTGGAGCTCTCGCAGAAGAAAGAGGAAAGATACGATATGAAGAGATAGGAAAAATAAATCGTTACGTAAATTCGCAAGAATCACGTTTGTGTCATTGTAGCTGATAATTTATTTGGATGGAGTAAAGGAATAAAACTTCCGCTGGAATTAAATTGGAGAGAAGAAAAAGAAGGGGATATAGAAAAAAAAGCCTCAGAGAACCACAGCCAATTTATTTTATTTCATCCTATTTGGAACAATGGATTCAACATGCATAATACATACATATAGCAAATTTTATGCCCTAAATATAATATATTTGTGTGGACGGTCGTAAAGCCGAATGGTTATATTTCAATTCATAGAGAACATTGTGGATTAGTTTGAAGGGTGAGCAATAAAGAAAAATAAAAAGATTAAGAGGATGAGCAAGTGAAGGCAATATCGATTGTTAGAGGGATACAAAATCCTTTCATAGAACTTTATTAACTGAATGAACATATTTTTTTCTTTACTGCCATCTCTATCTTCAATGGCTGAGGTTGCTTTGAGGTATTGCGACGTTATACAGGGGAAAAAACTATCTGGTGGTTGTTTCATCCATATAGAATCATAATATGTGTGAATCTCGTCTGATAAAAGAGAAACCCGAAAAGTAACAAAAAAAAGTTGAAATTAAATTGAATTACGAACAAATTATTAAGTATAGTACTACTCCGTTCTGTCATATTGGGGTTCGTGTACATTATGATGTCTTCGTCCATTATTCAGCACGCCTTCCGTCAGATGTGTGAATTAATTATCAATTTGTGGTGCATTTTCATTTGTTCATCATTATTCTCATTAGATTCTATATTTATTTACATACGTATACAGAATCATTCACACATACGCCGTTCGCGCTTTTACTATGTATTCGTTTAAATAAATGTACCCATCCAAATTAACTTAGTAAATGTGAAAGTTGAGAGGGAAAAAATCGAAGAGAAATATGAAATAAGTTCAACGCGAACTGCAGACATATGTGTAGAAATTTATCCAGACTGCGAAGGTGTATATTACTTATGAATTTTTGTTGTAAACGTAAAACTAAAGAAGAAAAATAATAAAGATAAGAGATAAAACATATATATAAAATATAGTAAACCGATTCAATGCTGATATAATTGCTGAGCTCGGATCCAGCTGGCCTGACCGTGTTCGAAAATCATATCATTTGGGCGATTGGCACGAAAACACAAATAAACCAACAAACAAACAGCTATTATACGCAAAAACAAATTATATCTTGGGATTGATGTCTGAATGTCACGCTCAGAGAATTTAGCAGCATATGTGTTTGGAAGTATTGTTATTTCATAGTTTAAATTCTAGTCTCTAAGTTGGCCGTTATGTTATTCAACTATATATTGAAGTGAAACAAAACAAAAGAAAGAGACATAAAAAAGAAATAACACATATAAATGCCAATTATCAAAGCTAATAGATTAAAAGCTGATCGCAACTCGAATACGTCTCACGCTCAAACGCTCTTTACCAAGCCTTTATATACCAGTCGTTAATCCACGTATTCTGTTCATCAGCCATAATGAGAAGAAAAAAAAAGAAAAAGGAGACAAATGCATATGTATTTATGTATTCACTATCTCATCTGGAAATTATTTGGCAAAAAGCTAGATTCTTATTCGAGAAGCGGTCATAAATTAATGGATATATAGATAGTGTAATCAAAGTTAATATATAATAAATGAATGGACCTGGACCTGTAGATAAATTGTTTTTTATTATTCCTATTCCATTTGAGTCGAAAAAAATCTAATCCGAAAATTTTTATGATTTCACCACTTCTTTATCATATACTAATTCGATAAAAGTTAATGTGACCAATAAAACTGCATTTAGTTGTTCACGAATATCCCGTCCTTGGGATAGATATTGCAATCTATTTTCAGGTTTGATTGTAATTGATAATTCATTTTCTGAAATTGGTTTGTTTGCAAGAATATTTTCTACAAGCGATTCTGCTGAAACAGTTTCAGATCCCACGCGGAGATTGAATTTTTTTGCAGCTGCATGAGCTCGCAGCATATAAAAATTATTTTTCATTTCATTATTTTTATTGGTAGTTCGTTGTTTCATTTGCAAAACACTGATAATAATTGCAATCACTTGTCGACGTTGTAAATGAAATCCATAACTAGCAGTATTTAATTTGCTCAATGATACATGTGAATCAGACTCCATAATATATGCATCTGCGTCTGGTAATTCAGACATCATGTCTATGATTGAGTTTACTAGAGGTACTGGAGAAGATTTCGATGGATTTTCGCAAGTATGTGAATCCCACGCGCATAAATTTGCATCCTGATCAATCATTGCCCAGCTTATTCGATCACCCCACACACGTATTCCCAAAACCTTCTTGATACCCTGAAAATAATCCAAACAATATTGTGAAATGTCAATTAAAACTATAAAATTTATTCGATTCCACTCTTATTTATCCACCTTTTTCGTGACTGCATCTAATATGGGCGTAACAATTGACTTTCGTTCGCTAGATGATCTCCGTTTACGAGTTTTGTTTCCACCAATCAATATTGATTTACAAAGCTTTACTATCATTGGTAAATCTTGGCTTATAAGTATATCATTGAACGTTTCAAATTTGCCATTTTTCTCTCTGAATGCCAGTATCTTCTTCATTTGAATTGGTTTCAAATCAAATGCTTCAAGTTCTTCTATTGTACTCTTGTTTACTGTTTCGATAATTTTTATTTCTTCATCTTTATTCAGGGGAGGCAATCCCTGTTGAACCATAGCACTTGTGGCACATGAATTGCGGAACTTCATTGTTGAGATGTACGAATGGACATTCTGACGAAAAAAAATGATGAATATTAAATATGTAATTTTTTAACATTCCATGAGCAATAAATACCAGTCTGCCACCCATCCTCAAAGTTTTATATAACGTGGCCAACATTTTTGTTCCAATTGAATAATTGAAATTGTTAAATAAATTAATATATCTATCTTTATCTGACGTGTTACAGAAATACTGCAAGAGCCATTAGAAATGTGTGTTTCTGTTTACATAACCTTATCATTTCCGTCACTTGAAAAAATGTGATTAAACAAAATGATTATACTGGATATCGTGTAAATATATTATGTAATTCCTTTATTTATGATGAAATGCTACTGTGTTACGCTATTTACATTTGTTATTATCCAAATTTAGCGTATCTTCTACACCGAATTGAAACATTAATTTCTAATAATGTTGCTAATGTCACTTCCTAGTTTACCAACTAGTCGAATTTTTATTCTAGCGCGCAATTCGAATTATTTTACAAATACAATACTTATAAAAATTGTAATTTTATATCAACTCAAATGTTATAAAAGTTAAATGAATCAGAATTGTGTCGTGAAAATTTGATTGGTTTCATCGTTCTACAGATTCTAGTGGTATGACATTGCAGCCCAATAACCCCCTACCACTCCATGGTCGTGGTGTTAATGATAGAGTAATTATTCTCTTATCCAGACGTTTGACTTTCACGTCAACAGGTTTGTATCGACTTTGTTCCACGAGATCACCTATATCTTTTAGAACTTTAAAGTTCTGAGCGTTTATCGATCCGAATTCGATAACAAGATCATTTTCACAAATCCCCTGAAATTGTATGTATCATTATTGTATGACCACATCAGTATTATGCAGAATTTTCATCAATTTCTGAAAAAAAAGAGGGTTGCTCAGTTCATACGCTTACAGCTTGTTCAGCTGGTGATGCAGGAGAAACCAAATTGACTCTGAGGAACGGCTCGGTCAGCATTTCATCGTCTACTATATTTGACGAATCTGGTACTCGATTGGATGTGGTTTCTTCATTATTATTTCCTGCAACGGAATGAACTTTGGCCAATCCGTCTTCAATTCTTTTCATGATCAACTTATGATCATTTTGTAGGCCTGTTCATAATAAAACAGAATATCATGATTTGAAAAAGATGCTCGAGACATTTTGAAATATGCATTATTACATATAATCGCATGTCGTGTATGCCGCACTTGGTAAACATCAATATCAGCACGAGGATATCCTTCAGAGTCTACTAATGGGTCATCCATTCCGACACGATTCTGTAATGAATAAGAAGAAATAACTACAAATCGATGCCAGCTCCAGAATTTGTGGAATTGATTAATTGAAAATAAAGATCAATCGTCAGAAATGCTTCTCAAAAGATTGACATGTTAATATGAAAAATGAACGAGTCATCAATGTTAATGGGAATCATAACCTCCAGCATAACAATTCAAACTCACCGCATCCAAAATAACTTTATACTCTTGTAATTTAGCTTCTATCGTTTCTTTCTCTTTCATCAACGCCAACACCATTTTTTTCGCATCTTCCAATTCCATATCGACAACCATTCTTTTCAAATATTCAGGTCTCTTATGTCTTCGTTCCGTAATTCTATCCACCATTTAACAAACTCACGTAGATTTAAAACAAATATGAGAAACATACGAATATAAACAATAAGTATGAATTTATCACCCCTACCCTTGTTAAGACGATTGGTGGCGCTAGTGTCGTGTTCCGACGAAGATAACATAACATGGTAGCTTTGTCCCTTTCCAAAGAATACTCTCCCATAGAAGCTCATAAGTCCATTTTTCGCGTATCCTGAAAAGTTGTGTATCT
The DNA here is from genome assembly GCA_030523045.1 of Meteorus cinctellus. NCBI lineage: Eukaryota > Metazoa > Arthropoda > Insecta > Hymenoptera > Braconidae > Meteorus > Meteorus cinctellus. The sequence goes on from JAPYZF010000128.1 coordinate 216,709, forward strand.
ACCCTGAACATCAGAGGGCGATCCTTGTTCAATAAAGCTGAGAGTATACAGTGAGCAGCGCCTTTACCAGCTTAGATGCTAACTATACAATCTTCCTTCTCTCTCTTTCTTGCCCAACCAATGTAGCTACTCACCTAACTAATGCAAATACAAATAGAATTAATTAATACTAACTACAGTTTGTTGAAATAAGCAATAACAACAATAACATTGATAAAAATTTTCGAAGATGAAAAAAAATGATATATTGCACTTGTCAGTTGCAAGATATTGAGTCGGAATACAGAAGTACGCAGAGCATGCGACGAAAAAGAGACGAAACATAAAAGTACGACGAAAGAAAAATAGAATTCAAAAATACGACGAAACCCAAAAATACGACGAAGGAAGAGGAAGTTGAAATTAATAAAGAATTATGATAATTCATCAATAATTAAAAAAAGTTATCATAATGAATTGAATTTATTTGTTGTGAATAATTAAAAAAAAAAGTTTCCCTTGGATTCGTACCCCGAATCCAAGACCTACTGTGAGGCGACACCGTTTCGGCAAAGGCGGCGGAACAGAGTGCGAATGAATTGAATGAAAGTACTTATTTATAAATGAATTGAAGCAACCCCTTAGAGAAAGTAGATTCATAAATTCCGCAATAGAAAAACGAGTAGTGACATCTATCATGCAAATTTATATTTGGAATTTCGCTGTCACAAGCACACAGATATCCTGAAAGAAACAACCTCTGGTATATGACGAAAAAAAAAAAAATAATATTATATGTGTACACTGATGGAACACAAATCCTAGTGTGGAATTATTAGGTATTCAACTATTATTATAACTGCTATTTATAAAAATAATTTGTATTTCATTTTGAACACCCATCGAAAATGAATAATGATTGGGATGATGCGCTAACTTTTTCTTCAAATCAGACAGAAATTTTAGCAGTGGTCTTCCGCACCACCCATGAGGTTCCACCGTAGGCGCGTTAAGTTTTTTGAAGTGGACTTTCGCCTTGAGCCCTATTATACCACTGTACGCTAAAAGAATTGTTACTCAGAGTAAGTGAGTCGGAAGACAGAAGTACGCAGAACATGCGACGAAAAAGAGACGAAACATAAAAGTACGACAGATGAAAAATAGAATTCAAAAATACGACGAAGCCCAAAAGAACGACGGAAGGAAGAGGAAATTCAAAAGAACGACGAAAGAAAGACGAAGCGAAAAAACGACGAATGTAAGACGAAATACAAAAGTGAGTCGCATGAAAGATAATAAATCAACGTGCAACAAATAAATGACGACACCAGAAATATATCTAACGAGAAAAGTACAACAGAATTACGACGCGAGTGCGATCAGAGTCAAAAACGTACAATGAAAGATGAAAATATATCACAAGTAAATCGGACAAGGGAAGTATGGCGGTAGTATGATGTCACACAAAGATACAAAGCTCCACAAATCTACATCACCAGTGTAAAGAGATAAAAAACTGCATGATGTAGTCCCTTCAACTGGATGAGAGAGAGAAACTTCCTCTGGCTGCTGGAAATATTTAGTTCCTCGGATTAACGTCTGGAAAAAAAATAATTGGTTTCAATTGAACTGAAATAATTGATAATCGTTTTTAAATTTGAATAAATATCAAAATGGTGATCGATACCTACGTGTTTTACCACGATGAGCCATGAAGTGTCTTCAATATAATCAGCATATATAATCCCTTTGTATACTGAAAGGTCTTTTCTACTTCAATTGATATCTGCAACCAGAAAAATATGTAAAATTAAAATTTGATTTGACGAATGTAAATTCATTAGATTATTAATGCAATTTAATTCAAATAATTACCTCTGTGTTTTTACACATCAAGCTATGGAGTGCCTTCTAT